>JAVHYY010000621.1:0-69919 GCA_035221665.1 Okamejei kenojei
TTTGAAAAGTCACCCACTCCCTAAACCCGCTGCGTAGTTAGAAATAGTCAGTGAGGTAAAAAAAACATAATAATTAGTGGCAAATGACCAATTGTGCTACTTCCATATTTAACTGAAGGAAATAAAGCGGTTATCAGGGCCGGTATGTTTTGTGACTGACAGACTGACACCTTGCATTTCATTTAATATACACTTATTCCATCCAGTGGATATTCTGGATTTAATAATTAAGGTTTGGATTTTTGATGCTTCATAATCAAGTGATCGAGTTTTGTTTGCCATACACTCAAGCATTAGAAACATAGAAAATAGGTGCAGGAATAGGCCATGGCCCTTTGATAAGCCAGCACTGGCCATTCAATAGATCATGGCTATTCATCTAAAATCAGTACCTCTTTCCTGTTTTTTCCCATATCCCTTGATTTCTTTAGTCCCAAGAACTAAATGTAACTCTCTCTTGAAAACATGCAGTGATTTGTGGTATTGCGTAGCAGTTTTGGTCTCCTAATCTAAGGAAAGACATTCTTGCCATAGAGGGAGTACAGAGAAGGTTCAGACTGATTCCTGGGATGGCAGGACTTCCCATATGTAAGAAAGACTTCCATATGTGATAGACTCGGCTTGTACTCGCTTGGGAATTTAGAAGATTGAGGGGGGATCTCATAGAGACTTACAAAATTCTTAAGGGGTTGGACAGGCTAGATGCAGGAAGATTGTTCCCGATGTTGGGAAGTCCAGGACAAGGGGGTCACAGTTTAAGGATAAGGGGGGAAAGTCTTTTAGGACCAGATGAGAAAATCATTTTTCACACAGAGAGTGGTGAATCTGTGGTAATTCTCTGCCACAGAGGGTAGTTGAGGCCAGTTCGTAGGCCATATTTAAGAGGGAGCTGGATGTGGCCCTTGTGGCTAAAGGGATCAGGGGGCTATGGTGAGAGTAGGCAGGTTCAGGATACTGAGTTGGATGAATCAGCCATGATCATATTGAATGGCGGTGCAGGCTCGAAGGCCGAATTGGCCCTACTCCTGCACCTAATTTCTATGTTTCTATGAATTGGTCTGCACTGCCTTCTGTGGCAGAGAAGATTCACAGCTCTCTGCGTGAAGAAAGTTTGTCCTCATCTCAGTCCTAACCGCCCCCCCCCCCCCCCTTTATTCTTAATTACTGTGGCCCCTAGTTCTGAACTCCCTCCAAAATCGGGAACATTTTTCCTGCAGTTACAGTAAGGGAAAAAAAATTCGAGCAGGCAAGCAGGATGCTTTCTCCAACCACCCCCATTTGAAGTCCACTATCTTTCCACCGTTTTCACCCAGTGCTTGGTACTTAATTCCAGCAGCCACTGGTTGTCCTCCAGGATGGACCAAGCCACAGCCTGATCCATGCCGGTCACCTGGGAGAATTTGGCACAGAGACTCTCACGGCAGCGGCACAACGCTTCCGATGCCTTGCACTGAGGCTCCTCCCTGGCCGGAGCTGCAGTGAGCGACTCGCCAGCCCAGCAAATACTCGCCAGCCCCCACTCCCCGTCCGCAATCTGTCCCCGTCGCTGCTTCTGGTTCCAACACTCATGGCCCATGCAGTTGATATGAGTTTTGAAATTTTCGACAAAGTGTGAGAAATTTGTGATCAGCGTGGGAATTTGGCGAAATGCGTGATTCTCACGTTCAATGCATGGGAGTTGGCAGCCCTCCCTCTCTATCCCCCTCTCTCCCCCCCTCTCTCTCCCCCCTCTCTCTTTCCACCTCTCTCTCTCCCCCTTTCTCTCTCCCCCTCTCTGTCTCTCCCTGTCTCTCTCCTCTCCCTCCTCCCTCTCCTTTCCTGTTTCTCCCCTCTCTCTCTCTTCTTCCCTCTCTTCTCTCCCACTCTCTCTCTCTCATCCTCTTCCCCTCTCTTCCTCGCTCTCTCCCTCTCTCTCCCCCTCCCTCTCCCTCTCCTCTCCCTCTCTCCCCCTCCCTCTCTTCCCCCTCTATGCTCTCCACCTCACTTCCCCCTTCTCTCATGTCCTCTCCTCTCTCTCTCCCCTCTCTCTCTCTCACTCTCTCTTCCCCACTCTCTCTCTCTCCCCCTCCCTCTCCTTGCTCTCTCCTCTCTCCTCCCATTTCTCTCCTCACTCTCCCCTCCTCTCTCTCTTCTCTCTTTCTCCTCTCCCTCTCTATCTCCTCCCTCTCTATCCCCCTCTCTTCTCCCCTCTCATCTCCCAAAACACACTCTCTCCTCTCTCCTCTCCTTGCTCTCTCCTGCTCTCTCTCCCCCATTCTCCCCATCCAACCTCACTCTCCCCCTTGCTCTCTCTATCCTCTCTCTTTCTCCTGTCTCTATCTCCTCTTTCTCTTTGCCCCATCACTCTCTCTCTTTCCCCTGTTTCTCTCTTTCCCCCTCTCTCCCTCTTCCCCTCTCTCTTTTACCACCCCTCTCTTCCCCCTCTCCCATTCTCTCAATCCTCTCCACCCCTCCCTTCCCCCTCTCTTCGCTCTTTTTCCCTCTCACCCCTCTCTCTGTTCCCCCCCCACCTCACCTCCCCCCTCTCTCCCTTCTCTCCCTCTATCCTACCTCTCTCCCGTCACCTCCCCCCCCCCCCCTCACTCTTCTCTCTACCCATTCTCTCTAGGTGTCTCTCCCTCTCTCTCTCCTCTCACCCTCTCTCTCTCCCCCTCTGTCTCTCTGTCTCCTTCCTCTCTCTCTCTCTCCTTCCCGCCTCCATTTGAGCGAGTCTCTGTCCCTTCAGCACAGAGACTCTCACGCAGCGGCCGCAAACGCTTCCGACGCCTCCGACGGCTCCATGGCCGGAGCTGCACCAAGTGGCTCGCCAGCCCCGCAAACACTCGCCAGCCCCGCATACACTCGCCAGCCCCGCAAACACTCGCCACTCGCCCCCGCAAACTCGCACTCGCCAGAAACACGCCGCAAACACTCGCCAGCCCGGGCCAACACTCGCCAACCCGCAAACACCCGTCCACGGAACCCGTCCGCATCTGTCTCCGCTGCTGCTTGTGCTTCCATCCCTCCCTCAGCCCTGCCTCTCCAACACCCGCGACCATGCAGTTTATCTAAGTTTGAAAATTTTCGTTGATCACAGAATTTCTCACCACAGAGCGTGAGAAATTTCGGATCAGCGTGAGGGCGTGAGAATTTGTTAAAATGCGTGATTCTCACACTCAAAGTGTGAGAGTTGGCAGCCCTGCATAGAATATATAGACAAAAGACGATAGGCAATAGACAAATGGTGCAGGAGTAGGCCATTCGGCCCTTTGAGCCAGCACCGCCATTCAATGTGATCATGGCTGATCATCCCCAATCAGTACCCGTTCCTGCCTTCTCCCATATCCCGACTCCGCTATCTTCAAGAGCCTATCCAGCTCTCTCTTGAAAAGCATCCAGGAACCTTGCCTCCACCGCCCTCTGAGGCAGAGAATTCCACACTCACAACTCTCTGTGAGAAAAGTGTTTCCTCGTCTCCGTTCTCAATATCTTACTCCTTATTTTAAAACTGTGCCCCTGGTTCTGGAGTCCCCCAACATCGGGAACATGTTTCCTGCCTCTAGCGTGTCCACAACCTTAACAATCTTGTATGTTTCAATAAGATCCCTCTCATCCTTCCAAAATGCTTAGTACACAAGCCAGTCGCTCCATTCTCTCAGCATGACAGTCCTGCCATCCCTGGAATGAACCATTGTAAACCTACGCTGCACTCCCCTCAATAGCAAGAATGTCCTTCCACAAATTAGGGGACCAACAAACTGCACACAATACTCCAGGTGTGGTCTCACCAGGGCCCTGTACAAGTGCAGAAGGACCTGTTTGCTCCTATTACTTAACTCTCTTGTTATGAAGGACAACATGCCATTGGCTTTCTTCACTGCTGCTGTACCTACATGCTTACTTTCAGTGACTGGTGTACAAATGACACCCAGGTCTCGATGGCATATACAGGTATGAGAGAGAGAGAGAGATAAAGAGAGAGAGTGAAAGAGAATTAGAGAGAAAGAGGAAAGAGAGAAAGAGAGAGAAAAGAGAAAAAATAAATGGCTATATGTCTATTGCGAGTATATGTACAGGGACATATCCATGCATGCCCTCGTACACTCGTATTTATATTTATGCATTTTACTGTACACTCGTATTTATATTTATGCATTTTAAATATGTATGTTATGTTTTATACTATGGCAATATGATGATGTACTTTATCATGCCAATAACGTTTTTTAAATTGAAAATGTAATTGAAATTGTGAGAAAGAGAGAGAGAGAGAGAGAGAGAGAGAGAAGAGAGAGAGAGTGCGAGAGAGTGCGAGAGAGAGCGAGAGAGAGAGAGAGAGGTGCGAGAGAGAGAGAGAGAGAGAGAGAGAGAGAGAGAGAGAGAGAGAGAGAGAGAGAGAGAGAGAGAACACCCGTTCTGTTACACAGCTTTCCCCAGGTACACAGTCAACAGGCAACCCTCACTCTAGCTTCACCCAACCTCCTGCCCCCCAGTCTGAAGAGCAAAACCCCCAGGTGGTCCTACTGACTGATTCCAACGGGAAGTTTCTGGACCCCCAGAGGCTGTTCCCAGGTCGCCAGGTGTTGGTTCAAACGTGCAGCACCAGCACCACAGATCATGCAATGAGGGTCCTGAGCAAAGACACCACCGGGAGCCCTCAACACCTTGTGATCCATACAGGCACGAATGATTTGTGCACCTTACGTCATCGTACTGCTGGGGCAATAACGAGAATGGCAGAAAAGGCCAGCAAGGAATTCCCTGAATCGAGGATTGTGATCTCTACCCTGCTGCCCAGGACGGATACCCCACCCCAGGAGATTCACAACACCAACATGGAGATCAGCAGAGGATGTGCCGCCCTCCCTAATGTCCAATTGGCCCACCACCCGACCATCGGTACATGGGACCTCCATGATGGAATACATCTAAACACAAAGGGGGTGAGGGTCTTCGCAAAGAACCTCAAAGATACTGCCCTGGGACGTAATCTTCTCCACCCCTCAATCAATGGGAACCCAAGAGGCCAATCTGGACTCCCTTCCCCCCACCATGTCAGGACCAGCCGCCAAACTGCGAGGAGACTGCTATTGCGCGGACCACCTCGGAGATGGGAGAGATCAAGCAGCTGCTACAAGCCCGATGTTCCCACCTTCTATGGTAACATTGACTGCATGGATGAACTACAAAAATGTTCATCCCAGTTTGGCAAAAGAATAAATCGGGGAAGGTAGTGCATCCGTGGATAACAAGGGAAATCAGGGACAGTATCAAAGCAAAGGATGATGCGTACAAAGTAGCCAGAAAAAGCAGCATACCAGAGGACTGGGAGAAATTCAGAGACAGCAGAGGAGGACAAAGGGCTTAATTAGGAAAGGAAAAATAGATTATGAAAGAAAACTGGCAGGGAACATAAAACTGACTGCAAAAGTTTTTATAGATATGTGAAGAGAAAGAGGTTAGTTAAAAAAATGTAGGTCCCTTGCAGTCAGAAACAGGTGAGTTGATCATGGGGAACAAGCGGACAATGAATAACTACTTTGGTTCCGTCTTCACTAAGGAAGACATGCCTGAAATAGCAGGGGACTGTGGGTCAAAGGAGGAATTGAGTGAAATCCAGGTCAGTCGGGAAGTGGTGTTGGGTAAATTGAATAGATTAAAGGCCGATAAAGGGCCAGATAGGCTGCATCCCAGAGTACTTAAGGAAGTAGCTCAGGAAATAGTGGATGCATTAGTGATAATCTTTCAAAACTCTTTAGATTTCTGGAGTAGTTCCTGAGGATTGGCGGGTAGCAAATGTAACCCCTCTTTTTAAGAAGGGAGGGAGAGAGAGAAAACGGGGAATTACAGACCAGTTAGTCTAACATCGGTAGTGGGGAAACTGCTAGAGTCAGTTATTAAAGATGGGATAGCAGCACATTTGGAAAGTGGTGAAATCATTGGACAAAGTCAGCATGGATTTACAAAAGGTAAATCATGTCTGACGAATCTTGTGGAATTTTTCGAGGATGTAAGTAGCGTGGATAAGGGAGAACAGTGGATGTGGTATATCTGGACTTCCAGAAGGCTTTCGACAAGGTCCCACATAAGAGATTAGTATACAAACTTAATGCATACGGTATTAGGGGTTCAGTATTGATGTGGATAGAGAACTGGCTGGCAAACAGGAAGCAAAGAGTAGGAGTAAACGGGTCCTTTTCACAATGGCAGGCAGTAACTAGTGGGGTACCGCAGGGCTCAGTGCTGGGACCCCAGCTATTTACAATATATATTAATGATCTGGATGAGGGAATTGAAGGCAATATCTCCAAGTTTGCGGATGACACTAAGCTGGGGGGCAGTGTTCGCTGTGAGGAGGATGCTAGGAGACTGCAAGGTGACTTGGATAGGCTGGGTGAGTGGGCAAATGTTTGGCAGATGCAGTATAATGTGGATAAATGTGAGGTTATCACTTTGGTGGCAAAAAACAGGAAAGCAGACTATTATTTAAATGGTGGCCGATTAGGAAAAGGGGAGATGCAGCGAGACCTGGGTGTCATGGTACACCAGTCATTGAAAGTAGGCATGCAGGTGCAGCAGGCAGTGAAAAAGCGAATGGTATGTTAGCTTTCATAGCAAAAGGATTTGAGTACAGGAGCAGGGAGGTTCTTTCAGTTGTACCTTGGTGAGAACACCTGGAGTATTGCGTGCAGTTTTGGTCTCCAAATCTGAGGAAGGACATTATTGCCATAGAGGGAGTGCAGAGAAGGTTCACCAGACTGATTCCTGGGATGTCAGGACTGTCTTATGAAGAAAGACTGGATAGACTCGGTTTATACTCTCTGGAATTTAGGAGATTAAGAGGGGATTTTTATAGAAACTTACAATTCTTAAGGGGTTGGACAGGCTAGATGCAGGAAGATTGTTCCGATGTTGGGGAAGTCCAGGACAAGGGGTCACAGCTTAAGGATAAGGGGGAAATCCTTTAAGACCGAGATGAGAAAGACTTTTTTCACACAGAGAGTGGTGAGTCTCTGGAACTCTCTGCCACAGAGGGTAGTTGAGGCCAGTTCATTGGCTATATTTAAGAGTGAGTTGGATGTGGCCCTTGTGGCTAAGGGGATCAGAGGGTATGGAGAGAAGGCAGGTACGGGATACTGAGTTGGATGATCAGCCATGATCATATTGAATGGCGGTGCAGGCTCGAAGGGCTGAATGGCCTACTCCTGCACCTAATTTCTATGTTTCTATGTTTAACAAAGGATACAAATATATAAACAGTCCCTTCCGAGTGACTGATAAAAACAGCATGTGATTGCACTGAATTAGTACTGTTGATATTGTTGATATTACTATTAATACTGTTGATATTGCTATTATTAATATAGTTATTATTACTAGGTGGCAGTACGAGTCTGCCTTCCATGGCACACAAAACTTTACCTAACATTCCCCAATTATAGAAAAAAATAGCGTTTTCGCACCTGTCCCACAAAATAGGTTTTATTTAAATTTAAAAAGAAATGAATATAAATACAAAATATATGAGTTCATTTCATATCGGCCGCTGGAATATCCAGGGTCTCTACTCTTCAACCTTCGGGATGAAGACTGGGAACCCTGAGTTCCTAAAGTTTAAAGAAGACACGGATATAATGATATTAACAGAAACATGGTACCGAAAGGATACGTTCATTCACTGCCCCTCAGGGTACCATGAAGTCATGGTGCCCTCAGTAAAAACTACTGATATACATAAGGGCAGAACCACCGGGGGGGGGGGGGGGGGGCTTGGTGTGGTACAAAGAAGAACTAGACAGCCACATTACATCAATAAAACAGGGGAAATCACATGTATGGTTGAGACTAGATAAAAAATTGGAATAATTGGAAAAGATATCTATCTATGTGCCGCCTACATACCCCCAATAGAATCGGCCATACTTTTGAAGAGGATATATTTGAAACTCTCCACGTGGAAATCAATCATTTCCAGGCCCAGGGAAATGTGCTACTATGTGGAGGCCTGAATGCAAGGACCGGATGTGCACCCGATTCCATAGACCCACAGGACCGACCATGTGTTCGGTCAAACCCCCTTGTATGTCACACCAACTCTCATTAACCGGAACAACCTTGACTGTGAAATAAATAAAAGTGGTAGAGAGGCAGTGCATCTCTGTCGAGCCTTGGGCCTGTACATAGTTAAATGGCAGGCTCAGAGGGGACTCGCTGGGAAGGTTTACATATTCCTCAGCTCTTGGGTCTAGCGTGGTAGACTACGCAATTACTGACGTAGGCCTCTGCACTATCAGTGCATTCACTGTCAGGCAGCAGTCCCCTCTTTCAGACCATAGTCAAATCAACGTGTACCTAAAATTTCCTGTTCAAACTAAAGACCGAAAAAAGGAACCCAGTATGCTGTATAAACTAAATCAGACTTACAGATGGGCTTCAGACAGTGGGGATAAATTAATCGTGGCCCTGAACTCATCTAATCTCACAAATAAAATACTGAAATTCAAGACAAACCCATATGAGACTACTAGAGATGGTTGTAAACATGGCTATAAATGACATTAATATGATCTTTCACAAGGCAGCTATCAAAGCTGACCTTGTGAAACAGAAGAGAAAAAATTATCAAAAAACACAACCATGAAAAATGGTTCGACCATGAGTGTAAAATTGTCAGAAAAGATCTGAGGAAAATACCGAACCAAAAACACCATCAACCAAACAATCCAGACTTACGTATTAGATATAATGAAACTCTTAAAAGGTATAAACACACTATTAGGAACAAAAGACAAAATTACACTCATAAAAGACGAAGAAATTGAAAATTCCATAAATCACAACCAATTTTGGGATATGTGGAATAACCTGAGCACAACAAAACTACAAACATTACCAATTCAAGACAGCAATATCTGGAGAGCACATTTCAAAAATCTATATAAAGACATCACAATAAATAAAATAAACTCAAATTATTATCATATCAAAGAAAAACTCCAAACACTAGAAACAATAATTTTACTTCGGAGTCACGTGAGTGACTACGTGAAGACCCCGTCCAGCACGCATGCGCGACACAGGCAGCCGCCTAAACCGCATGGAACGGCTTATGGAGCAATTGCTCCAGCGAGATCTGCTGAGAGAGCAGCAGCAGACTCGCCAAGGGAGCTCAGGCACTCCCGCAGTGCCCTTCACGGCACTGGCCATTGCTTCACCTTCTTTTGAAGGCAGCATTGGCGACCAGGTCTGGGCTGGTCAGGAAGAGGGATCACTGGCTGAAGATGTCGGGAGTACGCAGGGTGTACAGGATCAGGAAGAGCTGCTGGGTGTGGTCAACCGCTACGTGGCCATTCCACAAGCGTGTCGGCCGTTAGAGCCGAAACTTGCAGCCAGCATTAACCACCTGTCCTCAAAACCCCTACAAGAACAGGTGGTCAATGAGGCTCTTGAACTATATACAGCCCCAGTAAATTGTACATCATTGAATGTACCAGCTGTAAACAGCCAAATTTGGGGACATTTGGGGCAGAACATCAGGAACCTGGAATTGAAGCTCCAGAAAATCCTTAAACTGCTAACTGCAGGAATAACATCATATGCTCGGTCCATTGATGGTGCGGACAGCTCCACAAATCAGCAAGACACATTAGCTCTGCTGTGCACCACTCAATATGAAATAAACAATTTACGGAAGGAAATCATCAAGCCTGCCCTCAACCCTAAATTTGCAGGACTTTGCAAAACACCGGGTTCAGAACCTCCTATTCTGCTCTTTGGGAAAGACCTCCCAAAAAAGGTGAAAGACCTAGAAGAAGAATCCAAGACCTTTGGTCTCGTGAGGGCAGGTTTGGGACCGAGCAGACCTAACAAACCCAGGCGGCAGTACCCCATGGCGTCCACCAGTCGTCGACCACACTATGGGACTGGTGAAAGCTCGGGGTCCGCAACCATTCCCCGTAAGCCTTTTTTAGGCCAGGGCCCAGAGCGGACCCCATGGAAAATGCGCCACCCCCAACAACATCAACATCAACATCAACCCTCTACAGGCCAGCAGACGCCTCATCGCCCAGCGAAGAGACAGAAGAAGCACCAATAACCATGGAGGTAGGTGGGTCTGGTTCCTCTCAGCATATGAGCAGTAGGGGCTCTATACTAACAGGGGGGAGATTGCACTTGTTTTTGGATGCATGGGAATCCATCACTAACGAAAAGTATATACTCAGCAGCGTTCATGGCTACAAAATTGACTTTGTTCATGAAAACATTCTGCCAGTTCAGCATATACCCAAAAGGGTATTCACCCTCTCAGTCAAAGAGAAACAAGAGGGTCAAGCTGAACTGATGAGGTTACAAGCAAAAGGTGTCATTGAAAGAATAAAACATGAACCTTTGGAATTTGTGTCTAATATTTTCACTAAAATCAAAAAAGATGGTGGACGTCGCATCATCATTGACTTAACTACTTTAAACAAGTCTGTCAGGTATATACATTTCAAGATGGATACTTTTGAAACAGCCAGACTATTGGTTTCTAGAGGTTACTTTCTAGCAAGCATTGATTTAAAAGATGCCTACTACTCAGTACCCATACACAAGGAGCATCGTAAATACTTAAAATTTATCTGGATGAAACAGCTATGGCAATTTAAAGCCTTACCAAATGGGCTAACCTCCGCTCCAAGGCTGTTCACTAAAATCTTAAAACCTGCCTTGGCATTATTGAGGAAACAAAAGCATAGAGTCATGGCGTATTTAGACGACATTTTAATAGTGGGGAAAACCTTGGAGACAGCCATTTTGGCAGTAGCAGCCACCAAACGTTTGTTTGAAACTTTGGGGTTTGTCATACATCCAGATAAATCCAATTTTACACCGTCCACTACCATGGACTATCTTGGATTTACGATTGATACTGTTCGCATGATTGTAACTCTGCCGAAGGGGAAAGCATCAGAATTGGCACTAGCATGCAACAAACTCATGAATAAACATCAGCCAACCATACGGGAGGTAGCCAGAGTTATTGGCAAAATGGTAGCAGCTTTTCCAGCTGTACAATTTGGGCCTTTGCACTATCAAAATTTGCAAAGAGCAAAAGTGCATGCACTAAAGCAAAACTCAGGTCACTTTGACCGAGCTATGAGTTTAACTGCTGAATCCATTCCAGAGTTACAATGGTGGGCAAGGAACGTATGGCTCAGCTCCAGTCCCATAATAATCACCAACCCAGTATTAACCATTCAAACGGATGCCAGTGCTTTGGGCTGGGGGAGCAACTAACATGCAATCCAGCACAGGGGGCAGATGGAGTAAATTTGAATCATCTTGCCTACAGACACGGGGTATTAACTACTTAGAAATGTTGGGTGCGTTTTATGGGTTAAAAAGCATTTTCATCTAATACGCATCATGCACATGTCCGGTTGCAATTAGATAATACCACGGTGGTGGCTTATATCAACCACATGGGTGGTGTAAAGTCGATATCGTGTGACAATTTGGCCAACCTAATCTGGCAATGGTGTGTTGAAAGACATATTTGGTTATCAGCAACTTACCTACCAGGTAAGCAAAATACAGTGGCAGACACCAGGTCACGCAGATTCAATGATAACATCGAATGGATGTTAAATCCCAAAATATTTGCTGAAATTACAAAGCAATATGGCACACCAGATATCGATCTATTTGCATCCAGGCTGAATCACCAGGTACCAACGTATGTCGCTTGGGAACCAGACCCTGAGCAGCAGCAGTTGATGCATTCTCGCTGCATTGGGGGAAAATGTTCTTTTATGCTTTCCCTCCCTTCTGCCTCATCAGTCGGGTATTACGCAAGATTCAATTGGATTCCGCTTCAGGAATCTTGATAATACCCGACTGGCGTACACAGCCATGGTTCCCAGTGGCCCTCGACATGGCTGTTGAAACACCGTTGGAATTCCCCAGCAGTCGAGAGTTATTAATCCACCCAGTGTCAGGCATTAGTCACCCGTGCCATGACAGAGTCAATCTCCTGGCTTGCAGATTCTAAAAAGACCTCTACTGGGCCTGGGACTGTCTGAGGACGCCATCAACATGATGACCGCATCCCACCGGGAGTCCACCAGGAGACAATACCTGACCAACATAAGAAAATGGGAACGGTATTGCTCCAAAACAGGAACTACCTACACTACAGCTACAGCCACCAGTGTTGTGGAGTTCCTGGTAGGATTACATCGGGAAGGACTCAGCTACAGCGCCATTAATACAGCCAGGAGTGCGTTGTCAGCTTATTTGGTTCCAGCTGCAGGACAACTGACTTTGGGGTCCCATCCACTAGTGGTCAAAATCATGAGGGGCATTTTTAACACCAATTCCCCTAGGCCTAGGTACACTCAGATCTGGGATGTCAGCATTGTACTGACGTACCTTAGGGGATGGCCACCACCCAGGTCACTCACGCTGGAACAACTTACACTGAAATCAGTCATGCTCATGGCACTAGTGTCAGCTCAAAGGGTACAGTCCCTCCACCTTCTGAGGCTGGACAGCATGACAGAGTCATTGGACTGTATCACATTTCACATTCAGGGACTGGTCAAACAAACTAGACCAGGTACCACGCCTCCAGTAATGGAGTTCCGGGCATATTCACCTGACCCACGGTTGTGTGCCAAGACCCATCTCGCCAATTACATAGACACAACATATAACTTAAGAGGGAGAGAAAAAGCCTTATGGATAAGCCACAAGAAGCCTCATGGTCAGGTGACGAGCCAAACCATTTCAAGATGGCTCAAGCAGGTGCTTAAGTCCGCGGGAGTCGATACTAATGTTTACAAATCTCATTCCACCAGGGCTGCATCTACGTCGGCGGCTAGGCGAATGGATGTGCCTATGGACCATATTCTGGCCAGAGCAGGATGGTCCTCGGAGAGAACTTTCCAAAGGTTTTATAATAAGCCGCTGGCGGAACCTGCTACATTTGCAGACAGAATTTTAGAGTCTGCAGCTAATATTTAATTTAAGCCAGGGGAGCTCTCTGTTTTTTGTTATCATTAATAAACCTTTATTGTTCACAAACAGGTTATTGTTGATTGTATAACATGCTTCCTCCCTCTAAGGTCTTCAGGCAGTGAGTGAAGCATGAGCTGGTACACGGTTCGGATTCACAGAGCTTTGAAGTCTTCACGTAGTCACTCACGTGACTCCGAAGTAAAATAGTAAGATTAAATGAGAACTTACCAGTTCGAAGTTTGATCTGTATTTTATGAGGAGTTACGATGAGGGATTACGTGCCCTCCGCTCCCACCCTCTATTATACAGATCAACTGGTAATTAAGTTCTTATTTTTTCTTTATTATATTTATTTCAATTGTTGTGTTTTTCTGTGAATCCACACCGCTGCTTTGAAGAATGTCGCGCATGCGTGCTGGACGGGGTCTTCACGTAATCCCTCATCGTAACTCCTCACAAAATACAGATCAAACTTCGAACTGGTAAGTTCTCATTTAATCTTACTATTTTATTTGTTTCCAAATTCGAATTATATTGTGTATGATTGGATTCTTCTTATATAATATATTATTCAATTTTATCGGGGAGAAGAGGATCGCTCCTAAATCGTAAGGAAAACAATCCTCTTTCTCCATTCTTATCCATTCCATCTGTTGAGAAGGACAATCCAACCAATAAATAATATTCTTAATATGCACTGCCCAATAATAATATAAAAAAGTAGGCAGTGCAAGTCCCCCTACATCTTTAGGTTTACACAGATGATTTATTTTAATTCTATGTGCTTTGTAGTCCCATATAAAATTAGTAATATTGGAGTCTAGTTTAAAAAAAATATATTTTGGTATATATATTGGTATGGATTGAAATAAATATATTAGTTGTGGTAGCACTATCATTTTTATAGCATTTATTCTGCCAATTAATGATAGTGGGTGCGTTTTCCAAAATGTAATCAGAAACGTTTCAATTTATTTAACAAAGGACTAAAATTAGCGTTAAATAATGATTTATTACCCATATCTTTATGCCATAACAGGTATGCCAATATGGAGTTTGCCTGTTTAAAACAGCGGGGAATACCTTATAACATCCGGGAACGTGACGCTGCGTGACGGCAACGTTCCGAGAAAAAGTTCCCGTTTTAAAAACTCACATTAAATGAATGACATAAATTACATAAATGTAAATGTTACATTGTTTTAGTACCCTTATTTAAATGTTGCATGGAAATACATTCATACATATGAGATGTTCAGATTTTCTCTAGATGTCTGATAATGCAATATTGACTGTCCTCTTTCGGGAGTTACGACATATATTGCAGGTCTTCGACAATCTACTTCAGGGGCCAGTCAATATTTCGTGGGGCTGTAATGACATAATTTCACTTTTATTCCAATTTATTCTATATCCAGAAAAGGAGCCAAATTCTGCTATTACATTTAATAAATTCGGGATACTCGTTTCTGAATTTCTAATATATAAATGAAATTATATGAAATTTTGTTATGAGAATCCTGGGTATTATATCCCTGAATATTCGGATGTGTTCTTATCCTTTCAGCCAGAGGCTCTATCATAAGGGCAAATAGCAGGGGTGATAAGACACATCCCTGCCTATTGCCCCGTGATAATTGGAATTTAGGAGACAACATATTATTAGTTAATATTCTTCCCGTTGGTTTATCATATGATAATTTTACCCATCTAATAAAATAAAATTATCTCCCATATTAAATTTTTGAAGTACTATGTATAAATACTGCCACACTACCTGATCAAATGCTTTCTCTGCATCTAAAGATACAACTGATAAGTCTTCCTTTTCTCCTTTATATGAATACATTATATCAAAAAGTCATCTCAAATTGTTAAGTGATTGTCTTTTGGGTATAAACCCCGTTTGGTCCTGGTTTATCAATCTATTAATATATTTGTTCAATCTTCTTGCTAAAATCTTTGCTAAAATTTTTGGATCTGTATTTAAAAGTGATATAGCTCTATACGAGCCCGGATCTTCTAGATCTTTATCTTTTTTTGGTATAAGCGTAATTGTAGATTCTGCTAAAGTTTCTGGTAATTTCTTTTCGGTAAAAGCATAACTATATAATTTAAGTAATCATGGGGCCATTAACTCCTAAAATCTTTTATAGAATTCATTATTAAAACCGTCAGGCCCTGGTGTCTTCCTATTTTTCAGTTCTTTTATTGTTTCTCTTATTTCTTCACTTGTAATCTGAGCTCCTAATTCCTCTTGTTCTAAGATATCCAATTTACCAAGTTACTTTAAAACATATTCAAAAAATGTTTTAAAGTAGAAAAAACGGACACGCTGCTGACAGGGCACCGGCTTGCAGCGCCCCCACCGACCAATGTCACTTGGAATGTCACCACCCCACTCTGCTAAAAGCTGACCACATGACGGAGATAAGGCGCTCCGATCAGCGGGTTGCTGTCAGGCCACGTGCCGGATCCACCCGCACACTGCACGGAGGGAGACCCGGCTGCGATCCTCGGCTTGCCCTGACAATGGTCCCCAGGCTGTTGCTGTAACTTATTCCCTGCGGCAACTAAACAATGCGCTAACTCACAAAAATTGTCCCTCTCCCACTGTTCAATCCCACGGATGCATTCTCTTCTTGATTCTGGATGGACACAATGTCGACACCTTTTGACAGAATACACCATTGTGACATTAAACCGGACTTATTCTTGCACTTTAGCTTTAGCATTCAGAGTTCAGAGGCACAGTATGCAAACAGGCCCTTCGGCCCAGCGAGTCCATGCCAATCATCAATAGATCACCCGTTCACACTAGTTTTATGTTATCTCGCGTTTTGCATATTAGGAGCACATTTACACAGGGCAATAGACGTTTATCCAGCATGCCATAGGGATGTGGGAGGAAACACATGCTGTCGTAAGAAAAACGTGCAAACTCCACTCAAACAGTGGCCGTACTTAGAATCAAACCAGAGTCTCCGACGCCGTGAGGCAGCGGTTCTACCAGCTGCTCTACTGTGCTGACACTTATTATTGTCACTTGTACTGAGAAACAGTGAAAATATTTTGTTTGCATGCTGTCCAATCTAATCAGATAATACTATACATAAACACAAACAAGCCAAGCGCAAGTACAGCAGGTAGAGTGAAGAGAGTGCTGAAAATAGTTTTCTCAGCATGTAGCAATAGTTTCAGAGTAAATGTCCAATATCCGCAATGAAATCTATATAACTAAAAGTCTCATCTTGGCCACTTCCTGTCTACGCTGTTAATTGATTTTAGAAAAAACGCTACCCTATATCGCTATGATTTTTGGCCATCTTACTCACCCTCCTCCTCCGCTGCTGCAGTTCCAAGGATTTTTCCGATCACTGAAAAATAAAAAAGTTATGACTGTTTAATAAATCTTAAGATCAGCTGATTGGTCCGCTCACCTGTCAATCAACATTTTTAAGATAATGCCCCTTCCGGGGGGTGGGGCAGGAGTATAAAGCTCCGGATGCCTGGATGTGAGTCAGTCATTCTGGAAGATCACGAGGGAGAGGCCACAACTGTGAGTCTAAGCTGTGAATCAACAGAACGGTGAGTCTGCAATGTACTTGCAATAAATGATTTGTTAGCCCTTAATGAAAATGCAATGAGTTGTTTGGCCTGCCCTGTGCTTGAAACTGAAATGCAAAATGGAAATGAAATGACAATGCAATAAGTTGTTTGGCCTGCCCTGTGCTTGAAACTGAAATGGCAATGGAAATGAAAATAAAATGAGTTGTTTGGCCTGCCCTGTACTTGAAACTGAAATGGCAATGGAAATGAAAATGAAATGTTTGGCCTGCCCTGTGCTTGAAACTGAAATGGAAATGCCTTATATTATATTGTATAATATTGTATTATATTGTATATTATTGTATTGTATTATATTGTATATTATTGTATTATATTCTATATTATTGTATTATATTGTATAATATTGGATATTGTATATTATTGTACAATATTGTCTTATATTGTGTAATATTGTATTATATTGTGTTATATTGTATAATATTGAGGGAAATGGGCCAAGCGCGGGCAGGTAGGACGTGCAGCTGGGACATGTTGGCCGGTGTGGGCAAGTTGGGCAGAAGGGCCTGTTTCCATGATGTAAACTGGAAATAACAACTTGAAGATTTGTTCTTTTAATCTGTGTAAGATCACTCTGTGCAGTAATGGTAGGGTGATTCATCAGTAAGTGTCTAATTTGAAGTTGTCACTTTCACGTCAAGTCACTTTTATTTCTACAGCACATTTAAAAAACAACTCTCGTTGACTAAAGTGCTTTACATTGGTGGAGGTATTAACGTTTCCGGAAACCCTAATATAAAACTTAAAATTTTGCAACTTTAAATGTTGTTTCACATAGATGAACATCTCTACTATGGGAAAAATATGTTTGGCCGCAATTTTTTAGAGAATTAAATTTATTTTTTTCCTCTTCTTTTTCAAGGTTGCCCATTGCATTCAGTCATATGCATCGCATTTTTATGATGAACAACACTGCAAAATATAACTGATTTAAGAATATAGTAGCAAATTTTTGTCGCAGTCTTTCAAATTATGCAGTATCTTCCCCAAATAAACCACCAAAAAAAAAGTTTCATTCATTAATACCGCATTAATGTTAAATCTTCGTAACAGTTTACTGCTGAAAAATGTGGTGATTTTCAGCAAGAATGGTAACCTTCACATAAC
This sequence comes from Okamejei kenojei, assembly GCA_035221665.1. Classification (NCBI taxonomy): domain Eukaryota; kingdom Metazoa; phylum Chordata; class Chondrichthyes; order Rajiformes; family Rajidae; genus Okamejei; species Okamejei kenojei. The sequence goes on from JAVHYY010000621.1 coordinate 17,716, forward strand.
TTTTCACCAACTTCCTCTAAAACAATATTAACTTCAGGTGAATAGGCAGAGGCATATTGGCCATTGATCAATTACAATTGATAATTATGGTCTTTGTTGTATTATTTTCCACATTATGAGCATAAAATACTCATATGACGGATATGACTCAGCATGGTGGACATGATCAAGTTTGTGAGCATCACTTGATGGAGATAACTAAAACTATCTTTAGGGCTAGGGTTCGGGCTAGCGCTGGGGTTGGAGCTGGGGCTGGGGCTAGGATTAGAGTTGGGGCTAGGGTTTGGGCTAGGATTAGGGTTGGGACTAGGGCTAGGATTACTTACCCCCAATTTCCAGCGGCTCCATCTCCAGCGGCTCCATCTCCATCTCCAGCTGGACACAAAGCCGTCACAGCCGTTGCATCTTCCGGTGACCTGATGTCCCTCTCCACACCTGGCCTTCTTCAGCCCTTGTTCCCCGGTGGGGGGGGGAGGGCTGAAGAGGGCTGGGCATGGAGATGGACATCGGATCACGGGAAGATGCGACGGCTTTGTGTCCGGCTGGAGCTGGAGCTGGAGCTGGATGGAGATCGGGGGTTAAGTTGCGGATGTGGCCATGACGGAAATGGTGGCTCAAGCCTTTAACCCAGGAAGGCCTCGCCCGAAGGCCAAGCCTGGCCATATCGTTTGGACGAATGGCACATGACATGATTTGTTCTCCAGAATAAATCAAAAAAGAATGATTTAAAAATTTCTAAGAGTTGAGCACCGTTCGGAGATGATGCCGAATAAAGGTACGTGCCCGCTATGCAGCAAGAAACGGAGTTTTCGGACGCTGCTCTTCCCGCAAATCAGGAGAAATTCACAAGGTAGGGGGACTTTTCAATTCTCAGGTCATTTGAGGTGGGACGTTCGCGTCTATTCTATTCATAGCCATGTGGGCCGGCTCAACACATTTTTGAAAAAAACGGTAAGATTTACAATTTTATCAAGAATAGAGGAATTTTTTAAAGGGTGATAAATATTTTAATTATTAATACCTAACATTTAAAAGTATTTTCATTTCAGATAGATCCCCTATTAAATAAATATGCAGACTTGAAATTTCACTAGTTACCATCGGGACATGCAGTTTTCCGGTGTGGGGGGGGGGGGGGCATCGAACATCGGGAAAAAATGTAAACATTTATACATTATTCATTTAGGGTTTAATCTTTATTTATGATTATGATGTTTATTAACAATATAGAAAAAGAAGAAATGGGATAGAATTGTGGATTTTCCTTATATACAGCATCAAAGTAGCGGGACTTACTGAAGACACTTACTGAAGAATCACCCAGCAATGGAAAGTTGGACATTGGAAAAGAAAGAAATTGCCATTACAATTGTGCTGAGAGAATGGAGCGGCTGGGCTTGTACACTCTGGAGTTTACAAGAATGAGAGGGGATCTTATTGAAACATATAAGATTGTTACATATAAGGGTTTGGACACACTAGAGGCAGGAAACAAGTTCCCGATGATGAGGGAGTCCAAAACCAGGGGCCACAGTTTAAGAATAAGGAGTAAGCCATTTAGAACGGAGACGAGGAAACACTTTTTCACGCAGAGAATTGTGAGTGTGGAATTCTCTGCCTCAGAGGGTGGTGGAGGCCGGTTCTCTGGATACTTTCAAGAGAGAGCTAGATAGGGCTCTTAAAGATAGTGGAGTCAGGGGATATGGGGATATATCAGTATTTGTGGATGATTAGTCAACATGTTAGATGGAGAAGTGACATTTCAAATTTAATCTTTTCTTTCTTTAAAAAAATGTATTAGTGTTTTTCAAAAGCAAAAACAAAACAATAAAAAGTAATAATAAACATAACAGTGATATTGTTACATAGGGATCAGGGTTACATTAATGGCAGGTATAACCTAAATATGAGTCCAGTGTCAAAATACACATTAAATATAGACAGGCCGGTCTCTATGTAAATATAGTTAAGTGTTTAAAAGAAAACTTTTTTGTATAAAAACAAAAAGATAAAAAGAAGAAAAAGGAGAAAAATGAGAACAAGCAAAAAAACAAACCCCCCTAAATTAAAAGAAGAAAAAGAAAAAACAAAAAGCAAAACAGAATCTGGGCTGCAAAGAGTTTCAACAATTTAAGTCCTTGTTTTTATCGTCAAGTCCGTTCCACCGTATACCAGTAAAAATATTTATTATAACAGTTGGAGAGGGAACAGTTTATGTGGTATGAAAATATTGAATAAATCTTCCCCAAGTCCTATCAAATTTAACCAAGGGTTCAACAATGTCACTCCTGATTTTTTCTAAATTTAAACATGATATCGTTTCAGAGTACCAATGGAGTGTGGTCGGAGGATTGGAATCTTTCCATTTAAATAAAATATATCTTCTGGCAATTAATGTGGTAAAAGCATTCAGCCAATGGGCAGAATGGGACAGATGGATAGAATCTAACATTGGTAGCCCAAAAATTGCAGTAATAACCATATAACCATATAACAATTACAGCACGGAAACAGGCCCTCTCGGCCCTTCCAGTCCGTGCCGACCATTTGTTTTCCCCTAGTCCCATCTACCTGCACATAGGATGAGGTTGTAAATCAATACCTAAATCTACAGAGATAGTATGAAAAAGGTATTTCCAATATTTTTCCAAAAGTGCACAGGACCAAGACATACGAGTCAATGAGGCCACTTCAGAATTGCATCTGTCACAGGTAGGATTTATTTGACAATAAAAACGAGCTAAATAACTTTTGACATATGCGCTCTGTGAACCACCTTGAATTGTATCAAAGCGTGTCTTGCACACATTGAGGAAGTGTTAACTAATTGAAGAATCCTCTCCCATTTTTCTATAGATAAAGACATTTGAAGTTCTCTTTCCCAGTCATTCTTAATTTTATCAAATGTATCTTTTTTAAATTTCAAAGTTAACTTCAAAATCCTGATTAGGGCAAGTTGACGCATGTTGGAAGGATAAATAAAACCAGGATAGACTGTCTGGAGAAGGGTCTCGACTCGAAACGTTGCCTATTTTCTTCGCTCCATAGATGCTGCCTCACCCGGTGAGTTTCTCCAGCACTTTTGTCTACCATCGATTTGTCCAGTATCTGCAGTTCCTTCTTAAAGAATAAAACCATGATATTCACCATGAATGACAAGGGCCTAGAGACCACTGAATAACACCTGTACAAATCCATAGATCCCTAAAGTCAGCAGCACACTAAGACAACATTTAGCATTCTTGTCATTAGCTCCGGCATCGAATGCAAGTGCAGCGAGGCATTTTCTTATAGTTACAAATTTATAGGAAGTCTTAAGTTGCAGGAGTGTGTGTATTTCTGATCTCCATATTGTGGGAAGGATGCAGAGGAGATCCATCAGGATATTGCTCGGAAATGAATATTTCAATCATCAATAGAGACTGGGGTGGTTGAGTTAGTGTTCATTTAAGTTGTGGAGGACAAGCAGCGATCAGATAGAGGAAGAAATAGCAATGAGAAACGTCGATGGCGAAAAAAACTTTACTCTATGTTAGACATGTCCATGACCTGGGTAGGCGGTGGGGCATGGATTTAGGTCAGGACTTTACAGGATGATCTCTGGAGAAGAATCTTTCACCAGGGGATGGCCACAGTCTGGGACACACTGCCTGACATGGTGTTGGAGACAGTACACTCACATTACTTCTGCACCTGCAGAAGTACAGTGGCTTGCAAAAGTTTTCATACCCCTTGAACTTTTACACATTTCGTCACGTTACAACCACAAACGTAAATGTATTTTATTGGGATTTTATGTGATAGACCAACACAATGTGGTGCATAATTGTGAAGTGGAAGAAAAATGATACATGGTTTCCAAATTTTATTACAAATAAAAAACTGAAAAGTGTGGCGTGCAAATGTATTCTGCCCCCCTGAGTCAATACTTTGTAGAACCACCTTTTGCTGCAATTTCAGCTGCAAGTCTTTTGGGGTGTGTCTCTACCAGCTTTGCACATCTAGAGACTGACATTTTTGTCCATTCTTCTTTGCAAAATAGCTCAAGCTCAGTCAGATTGGATGGAGAGCATCTGTGAACAGCAATTTTCAAGTCTTGCCAGAGATTCTCAATTGGATTTAAGTCTTGACTTTGACTGGGACATTCTAACACATGAATATGCTTTGATCTAAACCATTCCATTGTAGGTCTGGCTGTATGTTTAGGGTTGTTGTCCTGCTGGAAGGTGAACCTCCGTCCCAGTCTCAAGTCTTTTGCAGACTCTAACAGGTTTTCTTCCAAGATTGCCCTGTATTTGGCTCCATCCATCTTCCCATCAACTCTGACAAGCTTCCCTGTCCCTGCTGAAGAAAAGCATCCCCACAGCATGATGCTGCCACCACCATGTTTCACAGTGGGGATGGTGTGTTCAGGGTGATGTGCAGTGTTAGTTTTCCGCCGCACATAGCGTTTTGCATTTAGGCCAAAAACTTCAATTTTGGTCTCATCAGACCAGAGCACCTTCCTCCACATGTTTGCCGTGTCCCCCACATGGCTTGTGGCAAACTGCAAATGGGACTTCTTATGGCTTTGTTTCAACAATGGCTTTCTTCTTGCCACTCTTCCATAAAGGCCCAATTTGTGGAGTGCATGACTAATAGTTGTCCTGTGGACAGATTCTCCCACCTGAGCTGTGGATCTCTGCAGCTCCTCCAGTGTTACCATGGGCCTCTTGGCTGCTTCTCTGATCAATGCTCTCCTTGCCCGGCCTGTCAGTTTAGGTGGACGGCCATGTCTTGGTAGGTTTGCTGTTGTGCCATACTCTTTCCATTTTCGGATGATGGATTGAACAGTGCTCCGTGAGACGTTCAAAGCTTGGGATATTTTTTTATAACCTAACCCTGCTTTAAACTTCTCCACAACTTTATCCCTGACCTGTCTGGTGTGTTCCTTGGGCTTCATGATGCTGATTGTTCACTAATGTTCTCTAACAAACCTCTGAGGCCTTCACAGAACAGCTGTATTTATACCGAGATTAGATTACACACAAGTGGACTCTATTTACTAATTAGGTGACTTCTGAAGGCAATTGGCTGCACTGGATTTTATTTAGGGGTATTTGAGCAAAGGGGGCTGAATACTTTTGCACGCCACACTTTTCAGTTTTTTATTTGTAAAAAAAATTGAAAACCATGTATCATTTTCCTTCCACTTCACAAATATGCGCCACTTTGTGTTGGTCTATCACATAAAATCCCAATAAAATACATTTATGTTTGTGGTTGTAACATGGCAAAGTGTGTAAAAGTTCAAGGGGTATGAAAACTTTTGCAACCCACTGTAAGCAAGTTTATTGGCCAATTATTCACATACAAGGAATTTGCCTTGGTGCTCCGCCCACAAGTAACAACATGACATACAGTGACAGTTACTAATGGCTCAGAAAACACTAAACATTAATAATAATAAAACATTAATGATAAAACACCATTGATCAAGCATTTGAACCAACAAAATACCAGATCAAAGGGAGGCTACAGATCTTTGGCTGTTGAGTAGAGCAACTACTCGTGGATAAAAACTTGTGGATAAAAATGAGCATTCCAATTGTAAATGGATAGTAGGCAACAAGCCTGGGAATGCTGGGACATGGGATAAGTTTATTGTTGTCACATGTACCAAGATACAATGAAAAGTATTTTTGCCGTGTACCAACCAGACTGAGAAAATACAATGCGTTACAATCTCCCTCGTTAATTCGTCTCTTCCCACCCAAACCACCCCCTCTCCTGGCACTTTCCCTTGCAACCGCAGGAAATGCTACACTTAATAATAATAATAATGGATTGGATTTATATAGCGCTTTTTCTAGATACTGAAAGCGCTTTACATCGCATTATTCATTCACTCCTCAGTCACACTCGGTGGTGGTGAGCTACTTTTTGTAGCCACAGCTGCCCTGAGGCAGACTGATGGAAGCGTGGCTGTTAATCAGTTAATCAGCGGTAGCTAATCAGCGCCTACGGCCCCTCCGACCACCACCAATCACTCACACACATTCACATTCACACACAGGCAAAGGTGGGTGAAGTGTCTTGCCCAAGGACACAACGACAGTATGCACTCCAAGCGGGATTCGAACCGGCTACCTTCCGGTCGCCAGCTGAACACTTAGCCCATTGCGCCATCTGTCGTACACTTGTCACTTTACCTCCCCCCTCGACTCCATCCAAGGACTCAAGCAGTCTTTCCAGGTGAGGCAGAGGTTCACCTGCACTTCCTCCAACCTCATCTATTGCATCCGCTGCTCTAGGTGTCAGCTGCTCTACATTGGTGAGACCAAGCGTAGGCTTGGCGATCGCTTCGCGCAACACCTCCGCTCGGTTCACAACAACCAACCTGATCTCCCGGCGGCTCAGCACCAACTCTCCCTCCCATTCCGAATCTGACCATTCTGTCCTGGGCCTCCTCCATGGCCAGAGGGAGGCCCACCGTAAATTGGAGGAGCAGCACCTCATATTTTGCTTGGGTAGTTTACACCCCAGCGGTATGAACATTGACTTCTCCAATTTCAGGTAGTCCCGGCTTTCTCCTCCCCTCCCTGGCCTCCCTCAGCCCACTGTCTCCGCCTCTTCCTTTCTTCTTCCCCCCACCCTCACATCAGTCTGAAGAAGGGCCTCGACCCGAAACGTCGCGTATTTCCTTCGCTCCATTGATGCTGCCTCACCCGCTGAGTTCCTCCAGCATTTTTGACAACCTTCGATTTTCCAGCATCTGCAGTTCCATCTTATGCATTACAATCTAGTCAGGCACAAGGCACAGAACAAGATAATGGGAGTGGCATTCAGTGTAGGTTAATTCCAGTAAAGTGCGATTAATGATAGTCCGAGGATCTTCAATTGGGCGGACAGAACCATTCACTAACTGGTGAGAGGATGGTTCAGTTGCCTGGTTACAGCTTGGAAAAAACTCTCACTGAATCTGGAGGGACGCGTTTTCACACCTATATCCCTTGGCTGGTGGGAAATGGGAGAAGAGGGGGTGATCGGCGTGACTCATCCTTCATTATGCTGGTGGCCTTGCCAAGGCAGCGGGAAGTGTAGATAGAGTCAATGGGAGGGACGTTGGTTTGGTTGCATTCACAACTCGATGCAACTTATTGAGGTCTTGAATGGAGTGCTGACAAAAAGCTGGCGTAACTCAGTGGGACAGGCAGCATCTCTGGAGAGAAGGAATGGGTGACATTTCAGGGTCGAGACCCTTCCTCTTCTCGACCCGAAATGTCACCCATTCCTTCTCTCCAGAGATGCTGCCTGTCCCGCTGAGATACTCCAGCTTTTTGCATCTATCTTCGGTTTAAACCAGCATCTGCAGTTCTTTTTTATTACAAAACCATGCTGTCACGCACCTTGATAAAATGCATTCTAGCGTGCATCTGTAGATGTTGGTGAGAGTGCAGAGGGCAGAACCGTTGTGGGTCAAAGGCCCATTTCTGCGCAGTATGACCCTTGATTCTGGACATTGATATTCTGAGTTAACTTTTATGATAACACAAACCAAAATGTGATTTATCACACAGTTCCTGCATCCACCCATATGTGACTGCGCTGTAGCTGCAGATGGAAATTTTCTCTGCTCAGCCCCTTCCATATAGATTGGTTATTTCCTACTAACCAATTGTGGTGCTTGTTAGTGGGTGCTCCGCCTAATGTGCGATTTATATTACCAAGAGCTAGCCTACGCAATCAGTCTGTAGTTACTGTAATGTAGCTGCTAGTTACTGTAATGTCCTGCAGACCGATGCTGTAAGTGGACTTTAATAAACATGTGTTGCATCTTGATGTGTGTCCGACTCGACTCTTTACATGGTGTCAGAAGTGGGATCCGAATCCACGCCTCCAATTGGAGACCAGAAGAAGATGCGGACTCGTACCACACACGTGCCGGACGGGTCAGTAGGCCACCCAGTAGATACGGTGATTTTGTGTAAGAATATATACTTCCCCATATGCATTATTAACGTTCCGGCAACTATATTGTCTAGCCACCATGTTTCCAGGTATCTATGCTTTATTTTGTTACTACAAGGAAAGATGTACATTGGTTATTTCCTACTTTCCACTTCTTTTGATAATCTCAGTGTTTGCAACAGCTCTACGCCCATTGTCAGGGCAACATTTATATTTCACAGAAGGCTCTACAAACCTTTCTGTTGACTTGATGTAGATGTCACTGCATCTCCTCCCCAATCGCCAACTTCAGCCATGATGATGACAAACGTTCCAAACTTCTGTGGTTCTGGAATGAACAATATTAGCAAATTTGCAGATGACGCAAAGATGGGTGGCAGTGTGAACTGTGAGGAGGATGCTATGGGAATGCAGGGTGACTTGGACAGGTTGGGGGAGTGGGCAGATGCGTGGCAGATGATGTTTAATGCGGATAAATGTGAGGTAGCAAAAACAGGAAGGCAGATTACTATCTAAATGGCATCAAGTTGGGAAAAGGGGAAGTACAACGGGTTCTGGGGGTCCTTGTACATCAGTCTATGAAAGTAAGCATGCTGGTACAGCAGGCAGTGAAGAAAGTGAATGGCATGTTGGCCTTTATAACAAGAGGAATCGAATATAGGAGCAAAAAGGTCCTTCTGCAGTTGTATAGAGCCCTAGTGAGACCACACCTGGAGTATTGTGTACAGTTTTGGTCCCCTAATTTGAGGAAGGACACTCTAGCTATTGAGGGAGTGCAGCGTAGGTTTACAAGGTTAATTCCCGGGATGGCGGGACTGTCATATGCTGAGAGAATGGAGCAGCTGGGCTTGTACACTCTGTAGTTTAGAAGGATGAGAGGATATCTCATTGAAACATAAAAGATTGTTAAGGGTTTGGACACCCTAGAGGCAGGAAACATGTTCCCGATGTTGGGGGAGTCCAGAACCAGGGGCCACAGTTTAAGAATAACGAGTAAGCCATTTAGAATGGAGACAAGGAAACACTTTTTCTCACAGAGAGTGGTGAGTCTGTGGAATTCTCTTCCTCAGAGGGCGGTGGAGGCAGGTTCTCTGGATGCTTTCAAGAGAGAGCTGGACAGGGCTCTTAAAAATAGCAGAGTCAGGGGATATGGGGAGAAGGCAGGAATGGGGTACTGATTGGGGATGATCAGCCATGATCACATTGAATGGCTTGAAGGGCCGAATGGCCTACTCCTGCACCTATTGTCTATTAAGATAACTGTCAAGCAACAATTGAATGCAAAGGAAAATGCTACCTGGTGAACCAACACACAGAATATCTGCTCTAATGAACCCGGCCTCCCAAGGTCATAGACTATCTGGGCTCACACAACGTCCGACAAAGCCATCTGAAATTCCAAATTAAACGCACTACCTAATTCCCGCTTTTCTATTCGAAATGTTATCTCCTCAGAGAACTGGAAGATGATTGCATCCTTTCACCATATTCTTTACTGCCACTGACCTATCTACGTAAACCTCGCTCCTTTCCCAGCCACAGTGCCCTGTCCTTAATCCAGAGTAAAGGTGCGGGGAATCATAGCATTGTAACAGACAACAGCAGCAACACGCATGTCACCAGTGCAAGCACAATTGTAACCCCACGCTACTGAATCCTGGGCCGAGAATATGAATGTCATTTTACGTTTTAAATATTGATTGGAAACAAAGAGCAGAGATAAATCTGAGCTGCGATAGTCTCACCTTAATTCCACAAGGATGTGTTGACTGCACACGGATATGTTTTAAAATTGTTTCAATAGACAACAGACAATAGACAATAGGTGCAGGAGTAGGTCATTCGGCCCTTCGAGCCAGCACCACCATTCAATGTGATCATGGCTGATAATCCACAATCAGTACACCGTTCCTGCCTTCTCCCCATATCCCCTGAATCTGCTATCTTTAAGAGCCCTATCTAGCTCTCTCTGAAAGTATCCAGAGAACCGGCCTCCACCGCCCCCTGACACAGAGAATTCCACAGACTCACAACTCTCCATGTGAAAAATTGTTTCCTCATCTCCGTTCTAAATGGCTTACCTGACGTCCCTTGTCAGCCACGGTCGCCCCTTCCTGCCCTTGGAATCTTTCTTCCTCTTTGGAATGAACTGATCCTGCACCTTCTGTATTATTCCCAGAAATACCTGCCATTGTCGTTCCACTGTCATCCCTGCTAGTGTATCTTTCCAGTCAACTTTGGCCAGCTCCTCCCTCATGGCTCTATAGTCCCCTTTGTACAACTGTAACACTGACACCTCCGATTTACCATTCTCCCTCTCCAATTGTAGATTAAACCTGATCATATAATGGTCACTACGTCCTAACGACCATTATCAAATCCGGTTTGTTACACGACAGTAAATCCAGAATTGCCTTCTCCCTGGTACGCTCCAGTACAAGCTGCTCTAAAAATCCATCACTGAGGCATTCCACAAACTCTCTTTCTTGGGGTTCAGTACCAACCTGATTTTCCCAATCTACCTGCATGTTGAAATCTCCCATAACAACTGTAGCATTACCGTTCTTCCTTGCTTTGTTCCAGCTAGTCGGGTGAATACTGATTTGAGAGGTGTGGCTGTAGTTCTGTGAGCTGCAGCGATCAGTCTCTGCGTGCAAGCAGCTGCCTGTCCACAGCGTGTATTCCAAGCCTCACATTCCTCAGAACAGGGAGCCGTCTCGCCACTGAAACCAAGACCAACCGGTCTGACAACCTTCTATTGTATAATGTACATTAAGTACTTTTTAAATTCCTGTTGCTGGTAGGAATATGGTAACATGGATAGGATTTGAACATAACCTGTAGGAATTTTGTCAGCTGCATTCCTGGAAAACTCTCTGTCATCTTGTTACTCATATTTCTATTTCTTCCTTCCTTCCTTTCTTGTTTTTCTATTTGCACACAAACGGTACAGCGCACCATCGCTGGCTCATGTGTCAAAATAAAGTTGAAGGAGCTGAGCGAGCAGAGTTTGTGCATCACCGCGGCCCGAGTGCGGAGCGGCCCGAGTGCGGAGCGTCCCAGAGCCTGGCCGGCTGTGAGGCCGACTGCGGCAACTGCGAGGTCCTGAGGAAATGAGGAGGGAGAGTGGGGAGACTGAGGGGACCGGGTGCTGGTGGGGCCGGGCGCTGGGCCGGACAGGCAGCCAGCGCCCAGGGATCTTTCGGGTTCAATATAATACAATATGATACAATACTTTACAATATTATACAATATAATATACAATATAAGACAATATTATACAGTACTAGACCAAGTGCAGACCCGTCGGGTCTGTTCCCCCATCGTGCGGTTGTGGGGGGGGGGGGCAGCATGTCGCATCACACAAACTAACTCCCCCCCACACACACGCTAACTACCCCCTTGATATTATATTAATATTATTAATTTGCTCCTTTTACCCTATGACCGCCCTATCCACTGACGCATAGCCCCCAACTCGCAGGCACGTCTAGGGGGGGGGGGGGGGGGGGGGTGTTAGAGAGTGAGGGCAGAGAGAGTGGGGAGAGACAGAGAGAGGGGCAGAGACAGAAGGGCAAGAGACAACGGGAGAGGGGGTGGAGGGGAGGAGGGTAGGGAGGAGGGGGAGAGGAGATGGGGAGAGAGTGGGGAGGGGGAGGGGGAGGAGAGAGGGAAGGGGAAGGGAGAGAGAGGGGGATGAGGATGGGGGGAGGGGAGGGGAGCGGGGAGGGGCAGACGTGGGAGGTGGAGAGGAGAGGGTAGGGGAGGTGAGAGGAGAGGGTAGGGGATAAGAGGGAGGAAAGGGAGAGGGGAGAGAGGGGAAGGGGAGGGAGAGGTGGAGAGAGAGTGGGAGGGGGAGAGGGAGGGGAGAGAGGGGAAAGGGGTGGGGGGAGATAGGAGGGGGAGGGAGAGAGGAGGGGGTGGGTAGGGAGAGAAGTGGAAGAGTGGGGAGGGAGGGGGAGAGGGGTGGGGGATGGTGGAAGAGGGAGAGGGTGAGGGAAAAAGGGGTGGGAGAGAGAGGGGAGGAAGGGAGAGAGAGAGGGTGGGGAGGGAGGGGGAGGGAGAAGGGTGGGGAGGGAGAGGGGTGGGGGGGGAGAGGTGGAAGAGTGGGGTGGGAGGGGGGGGGAGGGGAGGGGGTGGAAGAGGGACAGAGGGGTAATGGGAAGGGGGCAGGGGGAGAGAGGGAGGGGGGTGGGGAGAGAGAGGGATGAGGGTGGGAGGAGAGGGAGCGGGAGAGGGGTGAGGAGAGGGAGATGGAGGGGGGAGGAGAGAGGGTGGGGAGAGGGGAAGGGGGGAGAGGGAGGTGTGGTGGAGCTGAGGAGGGAGATGGGGTATGGAAGAGAGGGGAAGAGTGTGGAGGGAGGGGAAGAGTGAGGAGGGGGAAGGGGCGGGGAGAGAGGGAAGGGGGGTGGAGGAGAGGGAAGGGGGGTGGGGGAGAGAGGGATGAGGGTGGGAGGAGGAGGGGAGAAGGGAGAGGGGAGGGGGAGGGGGAGGAGAGTGGGGGGGTGGGGGAGAGGCATGGGGAAGGGAGGGGAGGAGGGAGTTGGGGTAGGGGAGGGAGTTGGGTAGGGGGGGAGGGGAGAGGGAGGAGAGAGGGGGGATGAGGATGGGGAGTGGAGGAGAGCGGGCGAGGGTAAGGAGGGGACAGGGGTAAGGGGGGTGGTAGAGGGGGAGGGGGCGAGGGTGGGTGAGGGGGTAGAGAGGGGTGGGAGAAGGGGAGGAGAGAGGAGACACAAGAGGGAGAGGTGAGAGGAGAGCGGTGGGGGAGAAGAGGGGAGGAGGGGGAGGGGGGAGAGGAGAGGGGTGCGGAGAAGAGGAAAGGGAGAGAGGAGATGAGAGTGGGAGGAAGAGGGGGAGGGGAGGGGGAGATAGAGTGGAGGGGGAGAGAGAGTGGAGGGGAGAGAGGGAGGGGAGAGAGTGAGAAAGGGGAGGGAGAGTGGTGGGCAGGAGGAGGGAGAGGGGAAGAGTGGGGAGTGAGGGGAGGAGGGGTCCCAGGGAGTGGTGCAAAGGGGAAGGGGTGGGGGGAGATGGTGGTGAATGGTGGGGGAGAGAGGGGGTGGGCAGGCACGTGCCGTGAGTAATTACTCAGGGTTGGCACTCAGTCCGCTAAAAAAAAAAATTAAACCGCCCATGCGCAGATTGTTCGCTCCGTTAAATAAATAAATAAATAAAAACAGTGACATTTCAATTTGCCCAAGGCTTCCTAGTCCTAGACCAATTGGGGGAACAGTTCCTTTCACAGCGTGTGGAGAGTCTGTGTCAGGGGTAAAGTTGTGGGGAGGGCACGAGTGTTGACAAGGAGGGTGTCGGGGATAATGGCAGAAACGTACTCACTCACCGCTGCCGCAGCTCTCCGGGCACGAAGCCCCCGCACTGTAGATAGAAGCAGCTCGGGTAGCTATGAGCACCCGCCGGTACCCGACAGCAGAACTGGCCGCCACTTCAGCGCCTTCTGCCGGCCCGCTCACCTCTGGCAGTGCTCTCCGTCGGATCACCTGTCACCTGCCGTTCACCGACTTCGCTCATGTCAGCGGCTTCCTGCAAATCCTTAAATTCCCACAGTTGAGTAACCTCAATCGCGCTGTCGGAATGTAAGGACACGAGTGAGGCCAGCGAGCGGCAGGAGAGTGGTTTGTAGACGGAGAGCTGCCAGTGGTGAGCGGGGACCGGCAGAAGGAGCTAAGGTGGCGGCTGGTTCCGCTGTCCGGCCCGGCGGCCGCTCAGCCACCCGAGCTACTTCTCTCCCCCCCCCCCGGCCTCAATGCGGTGGCCTTCCACGCCTCCGTGCAAGGAGCGTCGCAAGTGGCATTATCCCAATCCCATCATTCGTGCCCTCCCCGCAACCTTCCCCCGGGCCAGACTCCCCAAACACTGTGAAAGGAGCTCACCCCAACCCCCCCACACACACCCCGGGAAATACAGTATTTAAAAACATAAACACAAAATGTGCTTACCACATTATTGGTGCACAAGCTCCACTCTTCTCTCTTTATTACCTAACATACACTTAAAATATTGACAAACCATATTTGAAAACCCCGCCAAGAAACTTGCTCTGCGTATGTGCAGCAGACCGATGCACATGTGCAGTGCTGCAAAGGCAGAATTGCTGCTGCCTTCAGCCCCGCTTGTCATTGACGGCTTCAGGCAGCGCTGACGGCACGTGGGCTGCACAGAGCTTCCCGTGTTACACGCGCTGCCGATGAAAGGCACGGAGAATTATGCCGACCTAAGAGATCGGTCTCATACATAGGCATAATTCTCCCATGCCTTTACTATTTATATTTAGTTATTACCATGTTATAATTTTAGTCAGGGTAGGCAGTGCCTACCTTGCCTACCCTGACGGCACGTGCCTGGGGGTGGGAGTGGAGGAGGGAGAGGGTGAGGAGAGAGGGAGATGGAGAGGGGGGAGAGAGGGGAAGGGGAGGAGGAGAGGGTGGAGGAGGGGGTGAGAGAGGTTTCGGGGAGGGGGTGAGAGAGGGTGGGGGAAGGGGGAGAGGGGTGGGGGAAGGGAGAGAGAGGGAGGGGAGGGGGAGGGGGAGGGAGAGGGGGAGGGAGGGGAGGGGGGAGGGGCAGGGGGAGGGGGAGGGGGAGGAGAGGGAAAGAGGTGTAGGGAGGGGGAGAGCTGAGAGAGTGGGGAGGGAGAGGGGGAGAGATGTGGGGGAGGGAGATGGAGAGAGAGAAGTGGAATGGGCAGGGAGAGCTGTAGGGGGATGGTGGAAGTGAGAGAGAGGTAGGGAGGGGGGAGTGGTGGAAGAGGGAGAAGGGGTAGGGGAAAGGGGTGGGAGATAGGGAGGAAGGGGGAGGGAGAGAGATGGGGAGGGACAGGGGTGTGGAAGGGGGAGAGAGGTGGAAGAGTGGGGAGGGAGGGGGGGAGGGGGAAGAGTGGTGGAAGTGGGAGAGGGGGAGGGGGTTAGGGGGGGAGTGGTGGAAGAGGGAGAGGGGTTGGGAAAAAAGGGGTGGGGAGAGATGGAAGGGATGGGGGTGAGAGAAGGGAGTTGGGGGAGGGAGGGATGGGGTGGATGAGCAGGAGGAGAGGGGGAGGGTGAGTAGGGGAGATGGAGAGGGGGAGGAGAGATATGTGGGGGAGGGGAGGAGAGGGGAGGGGGAGGTAGAGATGGGGTGGGGAGAGGGGGGAAGATGTGGAGGGAGGGGAAGGTGGGGAAGGGGGGGTGGGGGGGAGAGGGGGAAGGGGGTGGGGAGAGGGAAGGGTGGGGGAGAGAGTGATGGGGTTGGAGAGGGATGGGTGGGAGGAGGAGGGGGGAGGAGAGGGTGAGGAGGAGGGAGATGGAGAAGGGAGGAGGAGAGAGGGGTGGGCAGGGGGGGAAGAGAGATGTGGAGAGGGGGGAAGGGAGGGGAGGGATGGGGAGGGAGGGGAGGAGGGGAGATGGGGTAGGGGAGGGGGAGGGGGAGAGAGGGTAGGGGGAGGGGTGGGGGAGGTAGGGGGAGAGTGTGGTAGGGAGGGGGTAGAGCTGAGAGAGGGGGGAGGGAGAAATGTGGGGGAGATGGCAGGGCTGGGGGATGGGGAGAGTGGAGGGAGGGGAGTGTAGGGGGGGTGGTGGAAAAGTGAGAGAGAGGTAGGGGAGGGGGAGTGGTGGAAGAGGGAGAAAGGGATAGGGGAAAGGGGATGTGGGAGGGGAGGGAGGGAGGGAGGGGAGAGAGGTGGGGAGGGACAGGGGTGTGGGAAGGGGGTGAGATGTGGAAGAGTGGGGGGGGAGGGGGAGTGGGGGTAGAGGGAGTGGCGGAAGTGGGATAGAGGGAGGAGGAGGTGGGGTTAGGGGGAGTGGTGAAGAGGGAGAGAGGGGTAGGGAAAAGGGATGGGGAGAGAGGGAGGGGGCTGGGGATAGAGGGATGTGGGGTGGGGAGGAGGAGAGGGGAGAGGGGTGAGGAGAGGGAATGGAGAGGGTGAGGAGAGAGGTGTGGTATAGGGAGGGAGGGGAGTGGGGAGATGTGGGTAGGGGAGAGAGGGGGAAGACTGGAGGGAGGGGGAAGTGTGGAGGAGGGGAGGGGGAAGGGGGTGGGGAGAGGGAAGGGGGTGTGGGGGAGAGAGGATGCTGCTGGGAGAGAGGGATCGGCTGGGAGGAGAGGGAGGAGGAGAGGGAGAAGGGTGGAGGAGAGGGAGATGGAGGGGGAGGAGAGGAGGGTGGGGGAAGGTGTGAGAGAGATGTGGGAGAGGGGGCAGGGAGGGGAGGATGGAGACGAGGTAGGGAGGGAGGGGGGGAAGATTGTGGAGGGAGGACGGGGGAGAGGGATGGGGGAGAGAGGGGAAAGAGTGGCGAGGTAGAGAGGGAGGGGGAGGGGTAGGGGCAGTCCATCTATGCTCTGCTCCCTATCACCCCCCATCCTCTTTCTCTATTCCCACACACGTGATCAAGCGCTTCGACACAGGCTGCGGGGGGGGGGGGGGGGGGGGGGGGGGGGGGGGGTGGGGGGGGGGGGGGGGGGGGGTGGGGGGGGGGGGGGGGGGGGGGGGGGAGGGAGGGGCTGCGGCAAAGGCAGATGTAAATGAGATCCATTCCGATTGGACAACTGTGAGGGATGGCATTGTGACATCACACGATGGAACGTTCACCAACATTCTATGGGTGAGAGCAGTTTGATTGGTTTAAGCTTGGGGGGGGGGAGGATCTTATTAAAAATTGTGTGCTTAAAGATGTCTAAATGTAATGAGGAGCACCTTTGTGAATGTACAAGCGTAACATCTGGTGAAATGGAAAAAACGGCGGCGTCTGAGGGTCCGGTTTTGGCGGAGCAGGGAATCAAAGGGTGAAAATCTTAACTGAAAAAAAACCGGAATGTGACAGCCAGCCGGCAGCCGGACGGTGGTCGGCAGACACACACAGAGTTTTAAAATATACTAGACCAGGTGCAGACCCGTTGGGTCTGTTCCCCCAACGTGCGGTTGCAGGGGGGGGGGGGACAGCATGTCCCTGATTGTGGGTGAGGGCGGTAGAGAGGGGTGGGGAAGGGGAAGGGGAGAGGGGAAGGTGAGAAGGAGGGGGTTTAGGGAGAAGTGGGGAGGAAAGGGAGGGGAGGGGAGGGGAGAGGAATGAGGGAGGAAGAGGGGTAGGGGAGAGGTGGAGAGAGAGTGGAGGGAGAGAGAGAGAAAGGAGAGGGAGAGAGGTGGGGAAGAGAGAGGGGGGTGAGAGGAGGGGGGGGAGAGAGAGAGAAAGGGAGGCGAGATGTGGGGAGGAGAGGGAGAGGGAAATGAGTGGGGGGATTTTTTAGAGTAGTGGGGACCGTGAGGGGGAGAGGGTAGCAGGGAGTAGGGGAAGTGGTGCAAGAGCGTGCGGTGAAGGGGGTGTGGGGGAGATGGGGGTGAAGAGGGGTGGGGAAGAGGGGGTGGAGGGGGTGTGAGGAGGAGAGGGAGATGGAGAGGGGGGAGGAAGAGGGGGGTGGGGAGAGGGTGTGAGAGAGGGTTCAGGGAGGGGGTGAGAGAGGGTTGGGGGGAGGGGGGAGAGGGAGGGAGGAGGAGGGAGGGGCAGAGAGGGGGGGAGAGAGTTGTAGAGGGAGTGGGAGAGGGGTAGGGAGAGGGGTAGTGGAGGGAGGGATGAGTGTTGAGGGTGGGGTAGAGTGGTAGGGGGGAGGGGAAGAGTGGGGAGGGAGGGGGAGAGCGGAGAGAGGGGAAGAGTGGGGAGGGAGAGGAAGGGAAAGGGGGAGTGAAGGAAGATGGTGTGCGGGAGGGAGACAAAATGGGGAGAGGTGGGGGATTGGGAGAGAGAGAGAAGTGGAAGAGTGGCGAGGGAGGGTGAGAGGTGTGGGGGGAGAGTGGTAGAAGAAGTGGAGAGAGGGAGCGGGGAGAGGAATGGTGGAAGAGTGGGAGAAAGAAAAGGGGAGAAAGGGATGGAAGGGGTAGGGGAAGAGATATGGAGGGAGGGGAGAGGAGAGAGGGTGGTGGGAGGAACAGGGGTGTGGGAAGGGGGAGAGATGTGGAAGAGTGGGGAGGGAGGGGGAGAGGAGTAGGGGGGGAGTGGTGGAAGTGGGGAGAGAGGGAGGGGGAGCAGTTAGGGGTATGGGCAGTGGTGGAAGAAGGAGACGGGGTAAGGAAAAATAGGGTGGGGGAAAGAGAATGGAAGGGGGTGGGAAGAGAGGGAAGGGGGGTGGGGAAAGAGGGTTAGGGGTTGGAGGAGGAGGCTAGGGGGGGAGAGGGAGAGAGATGGAGAGGAGAGGGAGATGAGAGAGGGGGTCGGAGAGAGAGGTGTGGGGGGGGGGGTGCGGAGGAGGGGGAGGAATGGGGGAGAATTCGGTTGGGGAGAAGGAGGGGGAAGAGGTGGTGGGAGGGAGGAGGAAGTGTGGGGAGGGAGGGGAAGGGGGTGGTGGAGAGAGTGAGGGGAGGGTGTTTGGGAGGGTTGAGTGGGGAAAGAGGAAGGGGAGGGGGTGGGGGAGTGGGAAGAGGGAGAGATGGTAGGGAAAAAGGGGGTGTGGGGAGAGAGGTGGAAGGGATGGGAAAGAAGTGAAAAGTGGGGGGAGAAGGTAGAGGGATGGTTGAAGAGGGACAGTGTAGAGGAAGGGGGAGGGAGGGTGTGGTGGAAGAGGGACAGGGTAGGGAAAGGGGGCGGGAGAGAGGAAGGGGCAGTGGAGAGAAGGAAGGTGTGTGGGAAGAGAGGGAACGGGTTGGGAGAGGAGGGTGATGAAAGGGAGAGGGGTGAGGAAAGGAGATGAGGAGGAGAAGAGGGATGGGGGAATGGTGAGAGAGGGGGCAGAGAGGTGGGCGAGGGGGAGAGCGGGAGATGGGAAGGGGAGAGAGGGGGAAGAGTGTGGAGGGAGGGGAGAGGGGTAGGGAGAGAGAGGGATGGGAGTGGAGGGGGAGAGTGGTAGGGTGAGGGGGAAGAGTTTGAGGGCGATGGAACGAGGGTGGAGGGAGGGGTGGAGGAGGGAGATGGGGAGAGTGGGGGGAAATGGGGAAGAGAAGTGGAATGGGGAGGGAGGGTGAAGAGGTTAGGGGAGAGTGTGGAAGTGGGAGATGAGAGGGAAGGGGAGTGTGGGAAGAGGGAGAGGATTGAGTAGGGGAAAGGGTGGGAGATAATAGAGGGAGTGGGGGAGAGAGAGGGTGGGGGAGGGGAGAGAGGTGTGGTGGGGTGGAGAGGGTGGGGGAAGTGAGAGAGGTGGAAGAGAGGTGAGGGAGGGGGAGAGGGGAGGGAGTGGTGGGAATGGGAGATAGGTTAGGGAAAAAGGGGGTGCGGGAGAGAGGGAGGGAGGGGGAAGAAGTGGAAGATGCGGGGAGAGGAAGTAGGGGGAGTTGTGAAGAGGGACAGAGTGGGTAAGGTGACGGGGGTGGGGAGGGATAGTGAAGAGGGAACAGGGGTACGGGAAGGAGCGGGGGAGAGAGGGAAGGGGCAGGGAGAGGAAGGAGGGTGGGGGAGAGGGATGGGTGGGAGGAGGGAGGGAATGAGGGGGGTAATGAGGGGTGGGGAAGGGGAGGGGAGAGGGGAAGAGGGGAGAGAGGGGAAGAGGGGGAGGTGGAGAGGGATGGTTGGAGAAGAGGGAGGAAAGGAAAGGTGGCGGGAGAGGGAGGGTGGAGGGGAGGGGAGAGTGGAGAGAAGTGGAGGGGGAGAGAGAGAGGGGAAGAGAGAAAGGGGAGGAGAGAGTGGGGAAAGGGAAGTGGGAAGTGAGCGTGAGTGGAGGTAACAAGGGAGTGGTGCAAGAGGAGGGGAAGGGGTGGGGGAGATGGGGGAAAGGGTGGGTGAGGGGGGGAAGAGTGGAGGGAAGAGGGAGGGATGAGGAGAGAGGGAATGGAGGGGGAGAGAGGGAACGGGGAGGGGTGGTAGGAGGAGAGAGGGGTGGTAGGGTGTGAAGAAGGTTTGGGTAGGGGTAGAGAGGGTGGGGAGGGAGGAGAGAGGGTGGGGGGGGAGAAAGGAGAGAGGAGGAGGGGGAGGAGGGAGGCGAGGAGAAGGAGAGGGAAAAGGGAAGAGAGGGGGAGACTGTGGAGAGGGGTAGGAGAGGGGTAGGGAGAGTGAGGGTGTGAGTGAAGGGAGGGGAAATGGGTAGGGGAAGGGGAAGAGGTGGGGAGGGAAGGGGAGAGCGGAGAGAAGGTCAGAGTGGAGGGAGAGGAAGGGAGGGGGGGAGAGAGATGGGTGGGGAGGGAGAGGGGAGGGTGGGTTTGGGGGATAGAAGTGAAAGAGTGGGAAAGGAAGCGGAGAGGTTGGGGGGAGTGATGGAAATGGGAGAGAGGGAGGGGGAGGGGTGGAAGAGAAAGGGTTAGGGAAAGGGCCTGGTGGAGAAATGGAGGGAGGGAGGGAGGAGGGAGGTGGGAGGGACAGTGGTGAGGAAGGGGGAGAGATGTGGATGAGTGGGGGGTAGGGGAGTGGGTAGGGGAAATGGTGAAAGTTGGAGAGAGGGAGGGGGAGGGTGTTTTAGCGGGGAGAGGTGGTAGAGGGAGAGAGGGTAGGGGAAAAAATGGTGGGGGAGAGAAGGAAGGGGGTGGGGAGGGGAAAAAAAAAAAAAAAATAAAAAAAGGGGGGGGAAAAAAGGGGAGTGGGGGGAAGAGGGATGGAAGTGGTGGAGGAGGTGGGAGTTAGAGGGAGGAAGGGAGAAGCAGAGGGGGGATGGAGAGAGGTGGTGGGGAGGGGGAGGAGGGAGGTGGGAGATGGGTAGGGGATAGAGGGGAAGAGTGTGGAAGGAAGGGAAGAGTGGGAGGGGGAGGGGGAATGGGGTGGGGGAGAGAGGGAATGGGGTGGGGGAGAGAGGGATGCGCGAAGAAAAGAGGATGAGGTGGGAGGTGGACGGAGAGAGGGTGAGGGGTGAGGAAGAGGGAGAGGAGGAGGGAGAGAGGGGTGGGGAAGGGTTGAGAGATGTGGGGAGGGGGGAGTAATGGGAGGTGGGGAGGAGGGAGATGGGGTAGGGGAGGAGGGGGAAGATTGTGAGGGAGGGGGAAGGGGTGGGGGGTAGAAGAGGGAAAGGGTTGGGGGTAGAGGAGGGAGGGGGAGGGTAAGGGCAAGTCCCATCTAATTCCCCACTCCAGATCACCCCCAATCCTCTTTCTCCTATCCCTTCACACTGATCATGCGCTCGAACACAGCTGCTGGGGGGGGGGGGGCGGGGGGCTGGAGCTGGGCAATCTGTGGACATCTGTGAGGGATGGCAAATGTACACTGCACAATGGAACGTGAATCTTGAACATCAGGCGGGAGGGGGCTGGAGCCCGGGGCAAGGGCAGATGTAAATGAGATTCCTTCCGTGAGGAGATGGCAGTTATGACATCACACGATGGAACGTTTCACCAACATGAGGGTGAGAGCAGTTTTTGATTGTTTTAAGCTGGGGGGGGGGGGGGAATTTTATTAAAAATTGGTGTTACCTTAAAGATGTCTAAATCTAATGAGGAGCACCTTTGTGAATGTACAGCGTAACGTCCTGGCAAATGAAAAAAACGGCTGCGTCTGAGGGTCCGGATTTATGGCGATCCGGAATCAAGGGCGAAAATCTTATCTGAAAAAAAAAACGGAATGTGACAGCCAGCCGGCAGCCGGACGGCGGTCGGCAGACACAGAGAGTTTTAATATATACTAGACCAAGTGCAGACCCGTTGGGTCGGTTCATCCATCGTGCGGTTGTGTGGGGGGGAGGCAGCATGTCGCATCACACACACTAACTACCACCCCACACACACGCTAACTACCCCCTTGATATTATATTAATATTATTAATTTGCTCTTTTTACACTATGACCACCTTTCCACACGCATAGCCCCCAACTCGCATGCGCGTTTGGGGGGGGGGGGGGGGGTAGAGAGTGAGGGCAGAGAAGAGTGGGGAAGACAGAGGAGAGGGGCAGAACAGAAGGGCAAGAGACAGAGGGAGAGAGGTGTGAGGGGTAGGAGGGTGGGGAGGTAGGCAGAGGGAGATGGGAAGAGTGGGGAGAGGAGGGGCAGATGGGGCGAGAGTGGAGGGGAGAGGAAGGAACGGAGAGAGAGAGGGGGATGAGGATTGGTGAGGGGAGGAGAGCGGGAGAGGTAAAGGAGGAGACGGGTAAGGGAATGGGGTGGTAGAGAGGGGTGGGGAAGGGGAGAGAGAGGGTAGAGGGGAAGGTAGAAGAGAGGGGGTCGGGAGAAGGGGAGGAGAAAAGGGAAGAGGGTGAGGGGAGAGGGGGGAGGGGGGAGGGGGGAGGTGGAGAGAGAGTGGAGGGGGAGAGGTATGGGGGAGAGGGATAGAGGAGGGAGAGAGAGGAGGGGAGAGGGAGGAGGAGAAGAGGAGTGGAGCGAGAGGAGGAGTTAGAGGTAGGGAGCGAGAGGGAGGGGAAGCGAGAAGAGAAAGGGAAGAGAGATAGGGAAGGGAGGGGTTTGAGGGGTAGGTAAGGGTAAGGGGGTAGCAGGGAGAGGTTCAAAAGAGAGGGTAAGTGTGGGAGGGGGAAGGGTGGAAGAGGATGCAGCTGGAGGAGGGGTGGGAGGGGATCGAGTGAGATGGAGAGGGGGGAGAGAGGGGGAAGTGGTGTTGAGTGAGGTGGGAGAGGGGTGAGAGAGGTTTTTGGGGAGGGAGAGAGAGAGGGGGTGGGGGAAGGGTAGAGAGGGGGGGAGGGAGGGAGGAGGGTGATGGGGAAGGGGGAGAGAGCAAGAGAGGGGGAAGAGTGGGATGGAGAGGTAAAAGGGGAAGATGGGGGAGGGAGAGGGGGAGGGCTGGGGGAGAGGTGGAAGATTGGGGAGGGAGGGGCAGAGGTTTAAGAGGGGGTGGCTCATGGGAGAGAGGGAGGGGAGGGGGAAGGGTGCTGGTATGAAGAGGAGAGAGGGTAGGGAAAGGGTTTGGGGGAGTTAGGGAGGGGGATGTTTGGGAGGGAGAGAGGGTGGGGAGGGAGAGGGGGAGAGGAGGAAGAGTGGGGAGGAGGGAGGGAGAGGCTAGGGGGAGTGGTGAAGAGGACAATAGGGAATCAGGGGAAGGGAAGTGGATGGAAGAGGGAGCAAGGGGTAGGACAGAGGTGGGGGGAGATAGGGAGGGAGGGGGGAGGGAGAGAGGTTTGGGGAGGACAGGGTTTTTGAAGGGGAGAGAGATGTGACGGTGCAGAGATAGGGAGAGGGGTAGGGGAGGGTTGAAGTGGGAGAGATGAGGGGAGGTGGTAGTGGCGAGTGGTAGGAAGAGGGAGAGAGCGGTATGGAAAAAAGGGTGGGGGAGAGATGGAATGGGTGGGGGAGGAGGGAAGTGGGGTGGGAGAGAGGGAATGGGGGTGGGAGCAGGGAGTGTGCGGAGAGGGGTGAGTAGAGTTGAGGATGGAGAGGGAGGAAGATGGTGTGGGGGAGCAGAGAGAGATTGGGAAGGTGAAGAGAGGTGGGGGAGGGGGGGAGGGTAGAGTGGTGGGGAGAAGTGGTGGAAGTGGGAGGCAAGAGGGAAGGGGGAGTGGTGGAAGAGGGAGAGAGGAGTGGGGAAACTGGTGGGGAGAGGAGGGAGGGGGAGAGATGGGTCGGGGAGTGAGAGAGGTGGGGTGGGAAGGGAGAGATGAAGTGGAAGAGTGGGGAGGGGAAGGGGACAGGGGTAGGGGGAGTGCTAGAAGTGGTAAAAAATGTTATCAGAAAAAAAAGGAATGTGACAGCCAGCCAGTAGCCGGACGGCGGTCAGCGGTCGGCAGACACACACACAGAGTTTCAATATGTACTAGACAAAGTGCAGACCCGTTGGGTCTGTTCCCCCAATGTGCGGTTGCAGTTGCGGGGGGGGGCGGGATAGCATGTCCCCGAGGGTGGGTGAGGGGAGTAGAGAGAGGTGGGGGAAGGGGAAAAAACGTCGGCGTCTAAGGGTCCGGTTTTGGCGGAGCAGGGAATCATAGGGCGAAAATCTTATCTGAGAATAAAACGGAATGTGACAGACAGCCGGAGCCGAAGTGGTCAGCATCCCCCCCCCCCCACCCGGCAGACACGCACAAGTTTAATATATACTAGACCATGTGCAGACCTTTGGTCTGTTCCCCCAACGTGCCGTTTGCAGGGAGGGGGCGGACAGCAATCCCTGAGGGTTAGTGAGGTGGGTAAGAGGGGTGGGGGAAGTGGAAGGGAGGAGAGAAGAGGGGTTTAGGGAGAAGAGGGGAGGAAGGGAGGGGAGGGTATAGGAGAGGGAGAGAGAGGGGTAGGGGAGAGATGGAGGGAGAGAGTGGAGGGGGACAGAGAGGGAAAGGAGAAGGGAGCGAGGTTTGGGGAGAGAGAGAGGGGCTGAGAGAGGAGGGGGGGAGAGAGAGAAAAGGGGTAGGGTGAGAAGTGGGGAGAGGAGGGAGAAGGGAAGAGTTGGGGAGGTGAGGGGAGAGGAGGTAGCAATGGAGTGGTGCAAGAGCGAGGGGAAGGGACTGGGGGGGGATGGGGGTGTGAAAGAGGGGAGGGGGACAGAGGAGGTGGGAGGGGTGGGTAGAGAGGGAGATGGAGCAGGGGGAGGGGAGAGGAGAGGGGGTGGGGGGTGGGGGTGGGCTGTGACAGGGTTCAGGGTGGGGTAGTGAGAGAGGTTGTGGAGGAGATGTGGGGAGGGGGGAGAGAGGGGTGAGGAGGGGAAGGGGCGAGAGGGGGTGAAAAGTGTGGAGGGAGGGAGAGAGGTGTAAGGGAGAGATAGAGGGAAGAGTGTGGAGGGAGGGGAGAGTGGTAGGGTGAGGGGGAGGTGGAGTGGTGGAAGACGTGGGGAGGGGGGGTGAGAGCGGAGAGAGGGGTAAGAGTGGGTAGGGAGTGGGAAGGGAGGGGGGAGAGAGAGGTGGTGGGGAAGGGAGATTGGGAGGGGTGGGGAATGGGGGGAGAGATGTGGGATAAGTGGGAGGGAGGAGGGGGAGATGTGTAGGGGGGTGGTGGAAGTGGGAGGAGAGACGGGGGGGGAGGGGGAGGGGGAGGGGGAGGAGGAGGGGGAAGGGGTGGGAGAGGGAGAAAAGAAAGGAGTAGGGGAAAGAGTGGGGGGAGATAGGGAGGGAGAGAGGTTGGCAGGGACAGGGGGTGTGGGAAGGGGGGGGTAGATGTGGAAGAGTAGAAAAGGGAAGGGGAGAGAGGCGTCTAGGGGAGTTGTGGAAGTGGGATAGAGGGAGGGGTGGGGATTAGGGGGCAGTGGTGGAAGTAGGAAGAGAGGGGTAGGGAAAAAAGGGGTGGGGAGAGATGGAACGGGGTGGGGAGAGAGGAAAGGGGGTGGGAGTGGGGGAGGGGGAGCGCGGTTGAGAAGTGGGAGATGGAGAGGGGGGAGGAGAGACGTGTGGGGGGGAGAGGGGGGGGGAGGGAGATAGAGGGTTCGTGGGGGAGGGGGAGGGAGGGGTGGGAGGATATGGGGTAGGGGAGAGAGGGAGGAAGAGTGTGGAGGGAGGGGGAAGATGGGGAGGGGAGGTGTTGAACGGGTGGTTGGGGGAGGAGAGGGAAGGGGATGATGGGAGAGGGGGAAGGATGGGAGAGGGAGAAAGGGGGTAGGGGAAAGGGGTGGGGGAGATAGGGAGGGAGAGGGGAGGGAGAGGAGGGTGGGGAGGGACAGGGGAGTGGGTAGGGGAGAGATGTGGAATAGTGGGGAGGGAGGATGAGAGGGGTAGGGGGAGTTGTGGAAGTGGGGAGAGAGGGAGGGGGAGGGGTTAGGGGGGGAGTGGTAGAAGATGGAGAAGAGGGGTAGGGATAAAGGGGTGAGAGGAGTGCTGGAAGGGGTGTGGGTAGTAGAGGAGGGATGGGGGTGGGAGGGGGAGGAGCAGGGAGCGGGGTTGGGGAGAGAGTGGGTGAGTAGAGGGAGATGGAGAGGGGGAGGAGCAGAGGCTGTGTGGGGGAGGGGAGGAGAGAGGGGAGGGGGAGAGAGGTCGTGGGGGAGGGGGAGGGAGGGGTGGGAGATGGGGTAGGGGAGGGGGGGGGAGTGGTGGGAAGGAGGGGGGAGAGTGGGGAGGGGGGAGGGGGTAAGGGCGGTGGGTTGAGAGAGGGAAGGGGGTGTGGGGGAGAGAAAAGGGGGGTTGAGGGAGAGAGGGATGGGGTAGGAGGAGGGGAGTAGAGGGAAAGGATGAGGAAGTGGGAGATAGAGAGGGGAGGAGAGAGAGGTGGGGGAGGAGAGAGGGATGGGGAAGGGTGAGAGAGCATGGGGGGAGGGGGGAGGGAGGGGAGAGGGATGGGGAGGGAGGGGAGGAAGGGAGATGGGGGTAGGGGAGGGAGGGGTAAGAATGTGGAGGGAGGGGGAGAGGGGTGGGGGAGAGAGCATTGGGCATTGTGACAGCACACAATGGAATGTTTACCAACATTTTGTGGGTGGGAGCAGTTTGATTTTTTTAAGATTTTGAAATATTGGGGGGGGGAAGAATTTTATTAAAAATGTGTACGTAACAATGTCTAAATGTACTGAGTGCATTAGTGAATGTAAAAGCGTAATCTCTAGTCACACACTAAGCGGGCAGAGAAGTGAAAGAGTAGGGAGGAAGGGGGAGGGGGAGAGGGGTAGGGGGAATGGTGGAAGAGGGACAGAGGGGGAGGTGGGAGGGGGAGGGGAGGGAAAGAGGGAAGGGTGGTGGGGAAGAGGAGGGAAGGAAGCGGGATGGGATGAGAGGAGGAGGGGAGTAAAGGAGAGGGAGATGGAGAGGGGGAGGGCGAGATGAGAGAGGGTGCGTGGAGGGGAGAGAGGAGGGGGGTGGGAGGGGGAGAGGGAGGGGAGGAGGGAGATGGGGTAGGGGAGGGAGGGGGAAGTGTGTGGAGGGAGGGGGAGAGGGGGTGGGGGGAGGGAGGGAAAGAGTGGGGAGGTAGTGATGGAGGGGGAGGGGTAGGGACAGTCCATCTATTCCCCGCTCCCTATCACCCCCAATCCTCTTTCTCTATTCCCACACAAATGATCACACACTCCGGTGTGAGGAGAGGAGGGAGATGGAGAGGGGGGAGAGTGGGGGAGAGGGGGGAGAGGGAGGAGGGTGGTGGGGGAGGGTGTGAGAGGGTTCAGGGGAGAAAGGGGGAAGAATGTGGTGGGATGCAGAGAGGGGTAGGGGAGAGAGAGGGAAGAGTGTGGAGGGAGGAGTTAAGAGTGGGGAGGGAGGGGAGAGAGGGTGGAGAGAGGGGGAAGAGTGGGTGAGGGAGAGGGGAGGGGCGGAGGGAAGGGGAGGGGTAGAGAGGGGTGGGGGAGGGAGATGGGGAGAGGTGGGGATGGGGAGCGAGGTGGAAGTGGGGAGGGAGGGTGAAAGTAGTAGTGGGAGAGAGAGAGGGGGAAGGGGTGGTTTTGAGTGGTGGAAGAGGGAGAGAGGAGTAGCGGGAAGGGAGGTGGTGGAAGAGATAAGGAGGGAGGGGAGAGATCGGTGGGGGATGGAGAGAGAGGTGGGGTGGGAGAGGGGTGGGGGAAGTGAGTGAGAGAGAAGTGGAAGAGTGGGGAGGGAGGGGTTGAGAGGGTAGGGATGGAGTGGTGGAAGTGGGAGAGGGAGGGGGGTGAGGGAGTGGTGGAAGAGGGAGAGATGGGTAGGGAAAAAGTGGTGCGGGGATGAGAGGGGAGGGGGGGGGGTTTTTAGGGGGGGGGTTTTTTAGAGAAGTGGGGTGGGGGAGGGTTAGGGGAGTGGTGGAAGAGGGACAGGGGGGGGGAGGGAAGGGGGTGGGAGGGAGTGGTTGAAGAGTGACAGAGGTAGGGGGAAGGGGGCGGGGGAGTGGGGGAGGGCAGTGGGAGAGTAAGAGTAGGATGGGGGTGGGGGAGAGAGAGGGAAGGGGGGGGTGGGGGGAGGAGGGGGGGGAGGGGGGTGAGGGGGTAGAGAGGGTGGGGGAAGGGGAGGGGAGTGGGAAAAGGGGGAGGTGAGAGGAGAGGGGTGGTGGAGAAGACGGGAGGGGTGGTGGGGTGGCGGGAGAGGAAGGAGAGGGGAGAGGTGGAGAGAGATTGGAGGGGGGGGGAGAGAGAGGAGAGGGAGAGAGTGGAAGGGGAGAGAGAGAGAAAGGGGGGAGAGAGGTGGGGAGGGGGAAGTAGAGGGGAAGGGGAGTGGGGAGTGAGAGTGAAGCGGAGTGGGGGTGGGTAGCACGGAGTGGTGCAAGAGAGGGGGAAGGTGTGGGGGGGGTTGATGGGGGTGAAGAAGGATGCCAGGAGGGGGGAGAGAGGGGTTGGGAGGGAAGAGGGAGGGGTGAGGAGAGAGGGAGATGGAGGGGAGAGAGGGGGGGAAGGATTGGAGGGGTGGGGAGGGGGGTGAGAGAGTGTTCCGGAGGGTGAGAGAGGGGTGGGGAAGGAGGGGTGGGAGGAGGATGAGAGAAGTGGGAGGGGGGGGGGGGAGGGAGAGGGGGAAGGATGGAGAGAGGGGGGAGAGTGTGGAGAGGGGTACGGAGAGGGGGTAGGGGAGAGGGAGAGAGAGAGTTTAAGAGTGTGGAGGGAGGGGGAGAGTGGTAGGGGGAGGGAGGAGGGGAAAAGAGTGGGGAGGGAGGGAGTGGGAGGGCGGAGAGAGGGGTAAGCAGTGGGGAGGGAGAGGGAAGGGATGGGGAGGGAGGTGTTGGGCGAAGGAGATGGGGAGGGGGGTGGGGTGATGGGAGAGAAGTGGAAGAGTGGGTGAGGGAGGGGGAGAGCTGTATTGGGGGGAGTGGTGGAAGTGGGGAGAGGGAGGGGGGGGGAGGGGGAGGGAGTTAGGGGAAACGGGTGGGGGGAGGGAGGGGGAAAGAGGTGGGGAGGGACAGGGGTGTGGGAAGGGGGAGGGGATGTGGAAGAGTGGAGAGGAGGGGGCGAGTGGTGGAAGTGGGGAGAGAGAGGGAGGGGGAGGGGGGGGGGGTTAAGGGGAAGTGGTGGAAGAGGGAGAGAGGGTAGGGAAAAAGGGTTGGGGGAGAGATGGGGAAGGGGTTGGGGTAGGAGGGATGAGGTGGGAGGAGGATGGGGAGAGAGGAGAGTGGGTGAGGAGAGTGAGAGAGAGGTGGAGAGGGGGAGGAGAGAGGCGTGGGGGAGTGGTGAGGGGAGAGACGTGTGGGGAAGAGGGGGGAGGGAGGGGAAGGGTGGGGAAAGGGGGGGTGGGGCGAGCGAGAGGGGAAAAAGAGTGGGGTGGTAGAGAGGGATGGGGAGGGGGAGGGGGAGGGGCAGTCCATCTATTCCCCACTCCCTATCACCCCCTATCCTCTTTCTCTATTCCCACACACATGACCACGCGCTTTGACACAGGCTGCGGGGGGGGGGGGGGGGGAGGGGGGGGGCTGGGACAAAGGCAGATGTAAATGAGATCCGTTCTGATTGGACATCTGTGAGCATTGGGCATTGTGACATCACACGATGGAACGTTCACCAACATTCTGTGGGTGAGAGCAGTTTGATTGTTTTAAGATTTTATTAAAATTGTGTACTTAAAGATGTCTAAATTTAATGAATGTACAAGCGTAACGTCTGGCAAAATGGAAAAAACGGCGGCGTCTGAGGGTCCGATTTTGGCGGAGCAGGGAATCAAAGGGCGAAAATCTTATCTGAAAAAAAACGGAATGTGACAGCCAGCCTTGTACTAGACCAAGTGCAGACCCGTTAGGGTCTGTTCCCCCATCATGCGGTTGTGAGGGGGGGGGGGGCAGCATGTCACATCACACAAACTAACTACCATCCCACACACAAGCTAACTACCCCCTTGATATTATATTAATATTATTAATTTTCTCTTTTTACCCCATGACCGCCCTATCCACTGACGCATAGCCCCAAACTCGCAGGTGCGTCTGGGGGGGGGGGGGGTTAGGGAGTGAGGGCAGAGAGAGAGAGTGGGGAGAGACAGAGAGAGGGGCAGAGACAGAAGGGCAAGAGACAGAGGGAGAGGGGGTGGAGGGAGGAGGGTGGGGAGGAGGGGAGAGGGGAGATGGGGAGAGAGTGGGGGGGGAGGGGTAGGTGGGGAGGGGCAAATGGGGAGAGGAGTGGGGGAGGGAGGGGAAGGGCGAGAGAGAGGGGGCTGGTGAGGATGGGGAGGGGAGGAGAGCAGGGAGGGTAAAGGAGGAGACAGGGTAGGGGGAAGGGGGTGGTAGAGAGGGGTGGGGAAAGGGAGGGGATAGGGGTAGAGGGGGAGAGAGATGATAAAAGAGGGGAGGGTGGGGGAGAAGGGGAGTCTAGGAGGAAAGGGAGAGGGGAGGGGGGAGTGGAGACGTGGAGAGAGTGGAGGGGGAGAGGAGGGGGAGAGAGAAAGGGGAGGGAGAGAGTGTGAGGAGGGAGAGAGGTGGGAGTGGGAGGTAGAAGGGGGAAGAGGTGTAGCAGGAAGAGGTGCAAGAGAGAGGGGAGGGGGGTGGGGGGAGATGGGGGCGAAGAGCGGGGTGGGGGGGTGCGGGTAGAGAGGGTGGTGGGAGGGGAGGAGGGGGAGGGGTGAGGAGAGATGGAGATGGAGAGGGGGGGAATGGGGAGGTGGGGGGAGGGGGTGAGAGAGGGTTCGGGGAGGGAGTGATGAGAGGGGTTGTAGAAGGGGAGAGAGGGGAGAGGGGAGGGAGGGAGATGGGGAAGGGGAGAGAGAGCGGAGAGAGGGGGAAGAGTGGGGATGGAGAGGGAAAGGGGAAAATAGAAAAAATGGCGGCGTATGAGGGTCCGTTTTTGGGGAGCAGGGAATCAAAAGGCGGAAAATCTTATCTGAGAAAAAAACGGAATGCGGGCAGCTGGATGGCAGTGGACGGCGGTCGGCAGACACACACAGAGAGTTTTAATATCTACTAGACCAAGTGCAGACCCGTTGGGGTCTGTTCCCTCATCGTGCGGTTGTGGGGGGGGGGGGGGGGGGGGCCCAGCATGTCGCATCACACACACTAACTACCCCACCACAACACACGTTAACTTCCCAATTTGTTTTATATTAATATTATTAATTTGCTCTTTGTACCCATGACCGCCCTATACACATGACGCATAGCCCCCAACTCGCAGGCGCATCTGGGGGGGGGGGGGGGGGGGTTAGAGAGTGAGGGCAGAGAGAGAGTGGGGGAGAAACAGAGAGAGGGGCAGAGACAGAAAGGGCAGGGATACAGAGGGAGAGGGGGGGTGGAGGGGAGGAGGGTGGGAGAGGGAGGAGATGGGGAGAGAGTGGGGGAGGGGGAGGAAGGGGAGGTCGGGAGGGGCAGGGGGATGAGGGATGGGGGGAGGGGAGGAGAGCGGGAAGGGTAAAGGAGGAGACGGGGGTAGGGAAGGGGGTGGTAGAGAGTGGTAGGGGAAGGGGAGGGGAGAGGGGTAGAGGGGGATGTGAGAAGAGAGGGGTGGGGAGAAGAGGGGAGGAAAGGGAGAGGGGGAGGGGAGAGGGAAGAGGGGAGGGGGAGGGAAGGTTGAGAGAGTGTGGAGGGAGAGGAGGGTGAGAGGGAGCGAGGAAGGGATAGAGAGGAGGGGGGAGAGAGGATGGGGAGAGAGAGAGAAAGGGGAGGGAGAGTGGTGGGGAGGGAGAGGGGTAGCAGGGAGAGGTGCAAGAGAGAGGGGAAGAGGGTGGAGGGGAGATGGTGGGTGAAAAGGGAGAGAGGCGGTAGGAGGGGAGGAGGGGGAGAGATGGGGAGAGACGGAAGATGGAGAGGGGGGAAGGGGGTTTGGGGAAGGGGGAGATGAGGGGGGTGGGGAAAGTGGGAGGGAGGAGGCAGATGGGGAAGGGGAGAGAGCAGAGAGGGGAAGAGTGGGGATGGAGAGGGAAAGGGGGGAGAGAGAGGGGGTGGGGGAGGGAGTTGGGGAGGGCTGGGGGGATGGGGGGGGAGAGAGAAGTGGAAGAGTGGGGAGGGAGGGGGAGAGGTGTAGGGGTGGTGGTGGAAGGGGAGAGATGGAGGGGGGAGGGGGTCGTGGAAGAGGGAGTGAGGGGTGGGGGGAGACGGAAAGGGGAGGGGGAGAGGGTGGGGGAGTGAGAGAGGTGGGGAGGGAGAGTGGGTGGGGGAAGGGGGTGAGAGAAGTGGTAGAGTGGGGAGGGGGGAGGGGGAGAGGGATGGGGGGTGGTGGAAGAGGGAGAGAGGGAGGGGATAATTGGGTAGAGGAGAGGGGGAGGAAGGGGATGGGACAAGAGGGGTGGGGGAGGGAGAGAAGTGGAAGAGTGGGGAGGGGTGGGGGGGAGTGGTGAAAGAGGGACAGAGGGGGAGGGGAAGGTGGTGGAGAGGGTGGAGAAAGGGGTAGGAGAAAGGGGTGGGGGAGATAGGGAGGGAGGGGGTGGAAGAGAGGTGGGGAGGGACAGGGGTGTGTGGAAGGGGAGAGAGATGTGGAAGAGTGGGGAGGGAGGGGGGAGAGCGGTAGGAGGAGTGGTGGAAGTTGCCAGAGAGGGAAGGGGAGAGGGTTAGGGGGAGTGGTGGAAGAGGGAGAGTGGGGTAGGGAAAAAAGTGGTGGGGGAGAGATGGAAGGGTGTGGGGAGAGAGGAAGGGGGTGGGGAGGGAGGGAGGGGGTGGGGGGAACAGGGGGGAGTGGGAGAGGGTGAAAGAGTGGGGAGGTAGTGATGGAGAGGGAGGGGGTGGGAGGGGAGAGAGGGAGTGGCGAGAGAGAGAGAGAGAGAGGGGGAGACAGAGAGGAGGAGGGGGAGACAGAGGGGGAGAGAGAGGGGGAGACAGAGGGGGAGACAGAGGGGGAGACAGAGGGGGAGACAGAGGGGGAGACAGAGGGGGAGACAGAGATTCTCCATTTTGTGACATATTTTATTTGGCCAATATTATTATTAACAGGACTTAAGACATTACATGTATTCAAAAAATATTTTACTGATAGGCTGCATATATGTGGAGTTTTCACAATTCTCGTAAGAACTCATGATATAGATCATAACACGTTTAGAAAATTAACAGACAAAATTCTTCACAAATTGAGCCCACATTTGTCAAAGTTCTATATAAAGTATGCTCAGAAGATCTTGTTTAAAGCAAAAATGATCAATAATTTATATTTGCTGCAGATCTACTGAAGAAAGTTTTAAATCTGGATCAAGCACCTTTACTTGCTCGGGCACAGAGCACTGAGACGCCGTCCAGGGGCGGACGCCCCTCCAAGACAACTGAGTGAAGGTGCAATATGACCATGTCTTGGATGACATGATGAAGAAAATTGTTCGCAGCAGAAATCTTGATTTTGAAGGAGACAAGATCAGCATATTTTGAGACTTGCCAAGAAAAAAGCATTGTTTACAGACACAAGGAATACTTAAGAACATAAATAACCTGAGATATGGACTGATGTACCCTGCAACATTGAGAATCACCTACGACCACAAAGGATACTTCTTTACTAACCACACACAGGCTTTTAAATTTGCAAAGAAGATTGAAGCCACTGAAAAGATTGAAATTAGCGAGGACGAGAGTGAAAAAGAGGACAATGAGGATTAATACTTAATACTAAATATACGCAATGTTATTGGATTCGGTA
The DNA here is from genome assembly GCA_035221665.1 of Okamejei kenojei. Taxonomy (NCBI): domain Eukaryota; kingdom Metazoa; phylum Chordata; class Chondrichthyes; order Rajiformes; family Rajidae; genus Okamejei; species Okamejei kenojei. The sequence goes on from JAVHYY010000621.1 coordinate 50,827, forward strand.
CTTTACTGAGAAGAAACTGAACTTTAAATTAGTATACTTCAGGATTGTTATGAATTTAGAATGAAATTGATCATCGTTATATAATATTTTATATTATTGTATTAACTATTACTAACCATTATTAATCATAATAATTAATCATCATCAATTATAGTTAATTGGATTAATTCAGAATTAGTTAAAAGGATGAACCATAAGATGATTAAAATAGAAAATGAAGGTTTAATCCTAGATATTTGATACTATTTTGACTATTCATGGACTAATACTTTAGTTATATGAAACTAATATTTTATTTACTTTGAGATTAATAATTGTTCCATTATTGGAATATATCCATTATTCCCCCCCCCCCCGCATAATGTTTTTCTTTATTGAATTTGAATTTTTTCCTTCAAGGAAAGAACGGAGCTAGTAACATTTTTTTTACCAAAAGCTACGGAAGTCTTTAGATGCCTAGCCACATTAGGGTGGCTATCACTAACTATAGATGTAGTATTTTTCTTTCTTTCACACTTCACTAATATAATAATCACTTATCTTTTCTATTTTGTAGTATGTTATAATCAGTATAATCTTTATTTAGAATTGAATTATAATTGTTATTTAAGGAGATGTGACCGAGAAGAAAACCTACAAGATCTAAAATGCATCTATCTGAGATCCAGGTGTAAGGTATGGTTTAACGTGCTGAATCATCTACTCCATTATAGACCACCCTAATCATGATGCAAGACGTAAAAGTGAACACTGGGGGTGAAGGAATTACATTTTGCAGTTGGAATGTTAAGGGAATTAATGAACCCATTAAGAGAGGCAAAGTATTAACTCACCTAAAATTGCTCAAAACAGACATAATTTTCCTCCAAGAGACTCACCTTAAAAAGGAAGCGCAATACAGATTGAAAACAAAATGGATTGCCCAAACGTATCATTCCTCATTCACACATAAATCTAGAGGGGTTGCAATTCTAATCCGTAAAGGTATACCGTTTAAACATATATCAACTACAGAAGATACTGATGGTAGATATCTCATAGTAGTAGGCAAATTATACTCAAAAAAAGTGACTCTCCTTAATATATATGGACCAAATTTTGATAGTCCATGGTTTTTCAAGAGAATATTGAATATTATCGAATGCACACAAAATAATTTAATAATTGGTGGAGATTTAAATTGTACACTGGATTCATATTTAGATAGATCATCAACTCAAAGAAAGTCAAAATCTCTGTCAAGTGAATTTTTAAACTCATATATAAACAATACCAATATTAAGGATATCTGGAGAATTGAAAACCCATCCGGAAGAGAATACTCATTTTACTCATCTGTGCATAAAACATATTCAAGGATAGATTATTTCTTAGTAGACTCTAAACTAATTCCATTTACTTAGGCAATTAGACATAGAAAATGCAAGAGCACCTTCATTGGCAAAACGTAATAAAATAGCTGCACTAAAATATAAGTTAAATAAAATATACTCTGACCAAATAATAAAACTTTATCAACACACAAAACAATTAAATTTTAAATTTGGTGATAAACCACATCAATTATTGGCACGCCAGCTTCGTAAACTGGATGGGGAAAAAAATGATTCATAAGATTAGATCAGAAAAGGGAAAAATACTAACACTCCCCAAAGATATTAATGACAGATTTGTTACAATACTATCAAGATCTTTACTCAACTAAAGTGACACAACAATCAATAGGAATGGAAGCATTTTTACAGAAATGCAACCTTAAAGGCTTAGATCTGCAAGAACAAGATTATTAGGAGCTAAAATAATGACCAAAGATATTGAAGAGTCAATTAGATCTTTAAAAATTGGAAAGGCCGCCGGCCCTGATGGGCTAAGTTCTGAATTCTATAAAAAAAATTATGATCTGATTTCTCCACGCTTACAAACACTGTACAAACAAGTTTATACTCAACAGCAACTCCCGGAAACTTTAAATGAATCTACAATAATACTTATACCTAAAACTGATAAGGATCTAGAAGACCCAGCCTCATATAGAGCAATAGCTCTATTAAATACTGATCAGAAAATATTAACTAAAATCCTATCTTATAGATTGAGCTTAGTAATTAACAAATTAATACACTCTGATCAAACAGGTTTTATCCCAAAACTTCATTCATTTTATAATCTTAGACGATTGTTTAATATTATATATTCAAATAGAATTGCTAATGCAGACCTAGCAATTATATCGCTAGATGCTGAAAGAGCCTTTGATCAAGTAGTATGGCCATATTTATTTTCCGTGATGGAAAAATTTCAATTGGGAGAGAAGTACTGTGCATGGGTTAAATTATTATATTCTAACCCAACAGCGAGAATACTAACAAATCAAATGTTATCAACTAAATTTCATCTTTCCAGAGGTTGTAGACAAGGATGTTCGTTATCTCCATTATTATTCGCTTTAGCAATTGAACCACTCGCAGAAAATGTCAGATCTAATCCAGAAATACATGGGTACAATACTAAAGATACAATTAATAAAATTTCTCTATATGCAGATGATGTACTAATATATATTACAAAGCCAGAAATTAGTATTCCAAATTTATTAAATCTAATAACTCAATTCGGTCAGTTCTCAGGATATAGAATTAATTGGAATAAAAGCGAAATCATGTCAATAACGGATCACAATTTACATATACTACAACAATCACCTTTTAAAATAGTTGAAGAAAAATTTAAATATCTAGGTATTTATGTAACTAAGGGGTATAGTTTTTTATTTAAATCAAATTTCCCACCTTTACTGAATAAACTAAATAAGAATATTCAATACTGGAAACACTTCCTATTTCAATGTTCGGTAGAATTAATGCTATAAAAATTAATATTGAAATTTTGGAAGGGAACATTATCCCCACAATTAAAATGTGGACAGTGGAAATGTTGGAGACGTTGCATTTGGAAAGAATCAGATTTGTCCTAATGGACAAATACGAACTCTTTTAACAGATATGGTCTCCATATACAGAATATTTGAAGGGGTAGCTGTTCTTGGCATCACAACTCAATGGGTACCCGGCAGGATCAGATGAAAATAACTTTTCTGTTTTTCTTTTTGATTTGTATACATGTCTCTATTGATATCGCTATTTGAAATTGTGTTATTCACTATTAAGATGTATACTATAATCTCTCTTTTTTAATATATATATAATACTTTGTTTTAATTAAACACATATAACAAGAATATATACATATTTTTTTCCTCTCTCTCTTCTCTTTCTATATAATCAAAATTATTATTTAATCACTATTCTTATTGATTAAAATCTATTCTTTTCTTTTTCTACTTTCTAAAAAAATAGAAGTTTATAAGAATTACTTGTAACATTCGTATACTTATTGAAATAAGTTGGTTGTGTATTTGAAAAGTTGTTATACTGTTGTTATGATGGATTACTTCTAATAAAAATATTATTACAAAGAATTAATGCTATAAAAATGATTTTTCTGCCGCAATTATTGTACCTATTTCAGTCAATCCCGATATATATTCCAAAATCTTTTTTTTAAAAAGATTTAAAACTGGATAATATACCACTCTGTCTCCCTATTGTAAACAATCCCTTATTCAAACCTTCCATGCTGGATAAAGGCTTTATACAATGGAAAAACTATGGAATCAAAAGGATGGAACACCTTTATAAGAAAGGCACTTATCTTTCATTTCGGGAACTGCAACAGATTTATGGATTACACTCAAATATTTTTTTTCGATATCTACAACTCAGAGACTATGTTAGGTCAAATACACAAGATTATATGAATAGGGAACCAGAAATCCTTGATGAATGTCTGATTAAGCATCCTAATACAGAAAAATTAACAACTTATATTTACAATACCCTTTTAGATAGCGAAATACCATCGACGGAATCATATAGACATACATGGGAAAATGAAATAAATAAATCCATAACGAAAGATATATGGGACAAAAGTTTACAATATATACATCAATGCTCGCTAAACACCAGACATGCTCTAATACAATTTAAAGTATTACATAGATTACATTACTCCAAAGTTAAATTAAATAGAATCTTTCCACAGATATCCTCTCCCTGCGATAAATGTCAACATCCAGAGGCTAATTTAACACATACTTTTGCAAATTGTATAAAAATTAAGAATTTCTGGATTGAGATTTTTAGAATAACTTCTGAAGTTATTAATACTAAACTGGATCCGGACCCAAAATTAATAATACTTGGAACATCAGAACAAAGTTCTTACAACAAATCAAAGAAATTTCCTAGATTACAGTATAATAATTGGGAAGAAACTAATATTAAATTTTTGGAAAGGCCCTATATCCCCCACAACTAAAATGTGGATTACGGAAATGTCGGAGACCCTACACCTGGAAAGAATCAGATTTGCCTTAATGGACAAACAAGAAGTTTTCGTTAGAATAATGTCTTCTTTCATTGATTACTTAAAAGGGTAGAATGGTTCGGCAGGGAACCCTAACTGAAACTTGGACTCAGGAATAGATGAAAAGTTATATTTTATATTCCTTGATCTTATCTCCTATGATGTATTAATAGTAAATTATTCCATTCTTTATAAGTTTCTTTTTTGATGTTGATTTTTATTTTATTTTTCTTACTGTTTTCCTCTCTTCATAAAAAAATAGTCAAAATGATTCAATTGACAATATTAACAATGTATGTCCGTTGAACATAAAATATTGCTATCATAACATATGTTTGCTAAATCATTGTCTACATTAATAAAAATATATATTAAAAAAAAGATCAGTAATTTATAAAATTGGCAACAATTTTGACAATTGAAGTCAATATTTCTCATGAAAATTGGCAATGTTCTATTGAGAATTTAAATGGCAATGCTCGTATTTTCATTTGTAATACTTTGTAATGTATCAGTATGAGGAAAAAAGAAAAATATGCTGCCAATGTGAATGATGAAAGGACTTTTTGGCTCCTCAAAAAAAATGTCTATGGCATCAACGGGTTAAATCAAATACAAATGTGATGTAATTTACCTTTTGGGAAATACGATGTGATTTGTCTGGGGATCACCGCGGCGGCCCTGGTGTGTGAAGTTTTCTTTGTTTTCAATCTTCGACTGCAGGATGCCGCCGTACGCTTCAGACTATCTGCTGTAATGAAATAATACAGGATAATGCTATGGATTTATTTCATGTTACGATTAACATGTATTATGCAATATAGTGTCCATTAATCCTTTAACGATTAGGCTATTGGCTTTGAAATGACCTCAAAATGGAAATGTTACATTTGTATATAATGATCCATTAAAATGTATATTTTATAAATTTCCAATATTTTATACTAAGTTTAATAAAATTGGTTAAGTACTTTTGTTATAAGATGGAAGGAGTAGAATCACAATTAGCTCTGAATAAAATTGGTGATAATGTTTTCCATCTAACCTTTGGTTTTTACTGCACCAAGGAGATCTTCCAACTCCATCTGTTGCCGAGCTTCCACAGCAGCAACATCATCAACGGACTGCTGCATTACTGCGGACAGATCCACGATGACCCTGAAAACATGCAGATTTTTGTAATATTCAAATTATATTAAAGATATGATGCGAAAAAGAGTCACAAACATTGGAATTCATATTTTTCAATATTGTTATCAAGGCAAAGAAAGCAGTTCCAATTGTTTGATATTATTTGATATTATTCATGAGGAAAAAAATATGATAGCTCTAAAACCTACCTCAATTTTACAATCTCATTGAAAGATATTCCCCCTTTCCCTCTCCCCTCCATAATTTCTCTCCCCCTTCACTTCTCTCTCTCTCTCTCCCTCTCCCCTCTTTCTGGCGGGGGGGGCAAAGATTAAGGTGTCGCGGGTCCAGCGGAGCCCAGCGGGGGTCAGCGGGGGCGGCGAGGCCCAGCGGGGGCGGCGAGGGCCAGCGGGGGCGGCGAGGCCCAGCGGGGGGCGGCGGGGGTCAGCGGGGGCGGCGAGGCCCAGCGGGGGTCGGGGTGTCAGCGAGGCCCCAGCGGGGGTTGAGCGGGGGTCAGCGGGGGCGGCGAGCCCAGGGGGGGCCGGCGAGGCCCAGCGGGGGCGGCGGGCGGGGGTCAGCGGGGGGCGGCGAGGGGTCGGAGGTCAGCGGGGGTGGCGGGGTCAGCTGGGGTCAGCGCGGCGAGGGCGTCAGCGGGGGTGGCGGGGGCATCTGGTATGGGGGTTACAGCCGCTCCTTGCGAGGCTCCCCCGGTGGATGGAAGCGCTGGACCGGGGGGCACACACCACACCACACCACACCCGCACCCTGGGGATGGAAGCGCTGGACCGGGGGGCACACACCACACCCGCCCCGCAGATGGAAACGCTGGACCGGGGGGCACACACCACACCACACCCGCACCCCTCCCAGGGACCCCGACGCCACGGATGGAAACGCGGGGGGCAGCAGACACTGCACACCCCCACCCCCTCCCCCTCCACTACTTACCTGGAGTAGACACGAGGCATCGAGTTCAATGGGTGTAGCACAAATGGGAGTCTGATCCTGCCCGGGCCCACTGCGCACACACGGAGAGACGGCATCATTTTGCGCAGCTTCCCCAACTGCGCAGGCGCGGATGGGCACATTTTCTTCCTCCCCCAGCGGCCGGAACCAGAATTTCAGGCGATTTCTGACAGCGGAAACGCTGATTGTGCTCCGATTAAAAAAAAATAATTCTGGGGATTTTTTCTTTCTCTGGCGGAAAAAAAGGGGGGTGCGGTCGCACCCAGCGCATCCCCCCTTCGGACGGCCATGCTGTTCCCGATGTTGGGGGAGTCCAGAACCAGGGGCCACAGTTTAAGAATAAGGGGTCAGCCATTTAGAACAGAGACGAGGAAAGACTTTTCCACCCAGAGAGTTGTGAAAGTGTGGAATTCTCTGCCTCAGAGGAAGGTGGAGGCCGGTTCCCTGGAGAGAATTCTTTCAAGAGAGAGCTAGATAGGGCTCAGAAAGATAGCGGAGTCAGGGGATATGGGGAGAAGGCAGTAACGGGGTACTGATTTGGGATGATCAACCATGATCACATTGAATGGTGGTGCTGGTTCGAAGGGCCAAATGGCCTCCTCCTGCACCTAATGTCTATTGTCTAGTGACCGCCCACTATCTCTCCCCCATCTCTACCCTCCTCTTCCTCTCCCCCCTCTTTCGCCCCTCTCTCACTCACCTCTCCCTTCTCTCTCTCGCTCTCTCCTCAGCCTTTGGCCACCCGAACAAGTCCAGCATCAAATGCCTTTGACAACAGCACCTTGCCTCAACTGGACAAGAACTCACGGACAGGTAAGAGAGTGAAGGGGGGAGAGAGAGAGGGGGAAGAGAGAGAGAGAGAGAGAGGGGGGGGGGAGTGAGAGAGGAGAGATAGGGGGAGAGAGGGTTGGAGAGAGAGGGTTGGAGAGAGAGGGGGTAGAGAGATGGGGAGGAGAGAGAGAGAGATGGGGAGGAGAGAGAGAGAGAGAGAGAGAGAGAGAGAGAGATGGGGAGGAGAGAGAGAGAGAGAGGGGAGAGATGGGGAGGAGAGAGAGAGAGAGAGAGAGATGGGGAGAGAGAGAGAGAGAGAGAGAGATGGGAGAGAGAGAGAGAGAGAGAGAGAGAGAGAGATGGGAGAGAGAGAGAGAGAGAGAGAGAGAGGGGGGAGGGAGAGAGAGAGAGAGAGGAGTGAGAGAGGAGAGAGATGGGAGGAGGATGTGCACCATTCGCGGGTCCAGGCAGCGGGCGCGATGGTTCAGGCTAGAGTCGGCTGTATTTGGGCCTAACGTCATTGTCGGAGCGGGGATCTGGAGGCCTTCCCTGGGCGCTGGTCATGGGGTTTGTATTGTGTGATGGGGTTGGCGATTGGTCCACCATTCGCGGGTCCAGGCAGCGGGTGGGTCGATGGTCAGGCTAGAGTCGGCCTGCCCGCCCCTTTTCCAGGCCACGTCCGTGCGCGTGTGTCCTGGAGAGGGAACACGCGGGGGGGAGAGAGGGGGGGAGAGATGGGGGGGAGAGAGTGGGAGAGAGGGGGGGAGAGAGAGAGAGAGAGGGGGGAGAGAGAGAGAAGAGAGGGGGGAGAGAGAGGGGGAGAGAGAGGGGGAGAGAGAGGGGGGGAGAGAGGGGGAGAGAGAGGGGGGAGAGAGAGAGAAGGGGGGAGAGAGGGGGGAGAGAGGGGGGGAGAGAGGGGGGGAAGAGGGGGAGAGAGGGGGGAGAGAGGAGAGGGGGGAGAGAGGGGGGAGAGAGAGGGAGAGAGGGGGGGGAGAGAGAGAGGGGAGAGAGGGGGGAGAGGGGAGAGAGAGAGAGGGGAGAGAAGAGAGGGAGAGAGGGGGGGAGAGAGAGCGAGGGGGGGGAGAGGGGGGAGAGAGAGGGGGGGGGAGAGGAGGAGGGGGGGGGGAGAGAGGGAGAGGGGGGAGGAGAGGTTAGGGGGAGTTCAGAGGGGGGGAAACAGAGAGAGGGGGAGAGAGAGGAGGGGGGGGAGAGAGGGGGGGGAGAGAGGGGGGGGGAGAGAGGGGGGGGGGAGAGAGGGGGGGAGAGAGGGGGGGAGAGAGAGAGAGGGGGAGGGGAGGGGAGAGAGGGCGGAGAGGGGGGGAGAGAGGGGGGGAGGAGAGGGGGGGGGAGGAGAGAGAGGGGGAGAGAGGGGGGGGAGGAGAGGGGGGGGCGAGAGGAGAGGGGGAGAGAGGGGGGAGAGGGGGTCCGAGAGAGGGGGAGAAGAGGAGCGGGGCGGTGAGAGAGGGGGGGAGGAGGGGGGAGAGAGAGAGAGAGGGGAGAATGAGAGAGAGAGGGGGAGCGAGAGGGGGGAGAGCGGGAGAGAGAGAGAGGGGAGTTTGGCTCTGGGAGTTATCAGAAATTCGGGAGCGTTTTTATATGATCAAAGGAACCAATAAGGGGGAGTTCAGTCTGGTGGCACTGGACTGTACAGAAAATTCAGAGTATCTAAGAAAAATCTAAGGAAAATCACAGTGCCAAATGTTTTGAGTACGAAAGTTAAAAAAGAAAGGAGAATCACATGAAAGACCTGGGTGTCATGGTACACCAGTCATTGAAAGTAGGCATGCAGGTGCAGCAGGCTGTGAAGAAAGCGAATGGTATGTTGGCATTCATAGCAAAAGGATTTGAGTACAAGAGCAGGGAGGTTCTACTGCAGTTGTACAGGGTCTTGGTGAGGCCACACCTGGAGTATTGCGTACAGTTTTGGTCTCCTAATCTGAGGGGACATTCTTGCCATAGAGGGAGTACAGAGAAGGTTCACCAGACTGATTCCTGGGATGGCACGACTTCCATATGAAGAAAGACTGGATAGACTCGGCTTGTACTCGCTGGAATTTAGAAGATTGAGGGGTAATCTCATAGAGACTTACAAAATTCTTAAGGGGTTGGACAGGCTAGATGCAGGAAGATTGTTCCCGATGTTGGGGGAAGTCCAGGACAAGGGGTCACAGTGTAAGGATAAGGGGGAAGTCTTTTAGGACCGAGATGAGAAAAAATTGTTTTTCACACAGAGAGTGGTGAATCTGTGGAATTCTCTGCCACAAAAGGTAGTTGAGGCCAGTTCGTTATGGAGAGAAGGTAGGTACAGGATACTGAGTTGGATGATCAGCCATGATCATACTGAATGGCGGTGCAGGCTCGAAGGGCCGAATGCCTGCTCCTGCACCTAATTTCTATGTTTCTATGTTTCTATGAAGAAATAATGAGTTGTTTCACACAATCTCATTGAAGTAAGAATGGAACTAATGTGATTTGTGTGTAAAAAACGGTTTTGTATGAATGAGGAAGTTTGTATATGTGATAGGTTTGTTTGCTGTAGGCCACATGCTGTAAGGGTAGGTGTGTGTGTCCTTTAAGAAATTGTAAGCAATGGGGGAGGTTACGAACAGCTGGTAACGGGACAACAACTTTGTATCATCGCAACTTAAAAGGGGAAAGTTGGAAAATGTAGGTTGCTTGGCTTTGTTGATTTCTTTTCAGTAAAGTTAATTTGGAAAATGTTAGTCGTATGTATTTAAACTAGGAATTGCAATTTGGGAATTGTAGGGAGAATGGTTTGAACAAAATTAGAAATAAGTTAATTGCTGAACAAAAGCAGCTTTTATGGTTTGTTTAGATAAACATTCTGGTTGGAGAAGGATAATAACTTAATGGGGCCCAGGGGAGAAAAAAAAGGAGTTGGCAGACAGTGAGTTAAACATGAGTTAAAGGGGTATTTCACCTTTGATCGCCCTGTTCAACAGAAAAAGTGAAGGTTGTATGGTTTGCTTTAATATGTTTGTATTTTACCTGTTTTTAAGATGCAAACAATTGATATAGTGCACAAAGAAAGATAATACAATAAGTAAGATAACTGCAGTTGAAATTGCTAAGTAAAAAGTTCCTGTATCTAAAGAAAGCACTCTGAGAAATTAGGAAGAAATAAAGGAAATTGGTGAGGAAGTGGCCCAAGGAAGATACTGTCACGATAAATGTGTGATAAGATGGAAGTGTTAATTATGAATTATATGCCACAGATAAGTTGGAAGAGGTGAATGGAGGGACCGAAGTTGGGGGTCCCCCCGGGAAAACAAGGGACAAGGATCAGGAGGATGGTACACAAGGGGCCATCCGGTGTTACTATTGTAACGAGGAGGGTCATTTCAAGAGAGAATGTCCAGGCTACGACGGGAGGTGCAGTCGTACACACTCATGGAGTGAAGAATAGGGAAGTCGGGGGTCCTACTCCTGGGGTGTATGGGATTACACATGGGAACCTCTGGTAAACTTGAAATTAGGACCCCAGGGAGAGGATATGGTATTTATGGTAATTCGGGAGCGGGAGAGATCAAGCGTAACTAAAGGTACTGGAAGGAATGGGAATTGGGTGAAAAACAAGTTAGAATCTCAGGGGTAGGAGGGAAAGTGCTGACTGCCCCCGAGGTAGAAGGGGTGGTGGTAAAATTGAGATTCGAGAAGTCAGTGGAAGATTTTAAAAGGAAGGTGAATAAATTTGCAAAGGAGGATAAACTATCTGAGAAGTAAGAAATTGAGTTTAGAAATGAGAAAATAGGGCAGAATTCAGAAAAGGATTAAAGTGTGAAGCAGAGGGATAAATTGATGAGACTGCTTTCAAAAGATAAGAGCAGGGGCCCAGGGATTATCCTTTGGGGAACCATAAAGCTGAGAGGGCTAAGAAATACCTTACCCAATATTCTGATGGGGCAGGAAATGGATTATGGTTTGGGGGACAATTATTGGCTATGGGAATTTGAAGGCATGTTGGTGAAAGTGATAGGAACCATAAACTGACAGAACTCCTGAAGTGGCTGGTATAAAAATGCTGTGAACAATGCAATAACACTGGCATTGTGTTTGACAAGTCAGGGCCGACAGGGGGTATGGCAGGCCTCAGACAAACTCCGCAGCTATCTGGGAGAACAGTGGGTGAAAAAGGTGGAGATGGAAATGAACAAAAATAAAGGCAACCAGTTATGAAACAACTATATTTGAAACCACTGTGGGTGGATGTCATTCCTACTAAAGTCAAGTCTAGATTGGAGGAGGTTGTGGGATTGTAATCTATTTCCCACCCCTGATTCAGTGTCATTTGGTCAATGAGGTTGGAGAGAAATATCGCAAGATAGAAAAAGATTGCAGGACCAGCAGGAAGAGGTGCAGAGGAAAATGATGCTAAATGTAAACTTGGAGAGCTCAAAAGAAAGGAGGTGAAAAAGGAAAGACAAATGTTGTCAGTAACCCAGACCTGGTTGAAAAGTCTGAAATAAGTGATGCATGGACCACAGTGAGTCATATGACAGAGCAAACAGTGGGCCCAGAGATTCATGCAATAATAAATGTATTTCCTCAATGCCCTATCAGGAGCGGAATAAATTGGATATAAAGTCCTGGACAGGAATGGGGTCCCAAGGGAGGGAGGGATCTCAAGAAGTGGTCAAGGAAGGTAGTAAGGAGATAGGTTAATGGATAAGGTTTTGCGGATCGTGAACAGGATGATAATCAGGAAATAATTCATATTCATAATATTAGATAATGGTGAACATAGTTATGGTAAGAAACTTAGAAGAGGATTATATACACTAGGCTGGATGCGGCAGGGTTTTAAATACTGTCCATTGTGTTTTCAAAAATCCGATGTTGTAGGCAGATTTGGAAGTGTTGATATAGATATTGTGGATGATTTGTTGGTTAGTTTCACAAGGTGAGAAAGCATGTGAGAGGGAGAAATGTAATTATCTAGGAAAAAGATGGATAGGAGGTAATAATGTATCAAGAAGAGGGAAGTTGTAGTTTTGTCAGTCAGCAGGTAGAATATTTTCGACGGTTAATAACTAAAATCAGTAATAGTATAGCGCTAGGATAAATGAAGCGATTAATTGAAGTTCCAAACTCAGACAGTAGAACAGATGCTGTGATCTTGGAAATGACAGGATATGGTTCAGACTAGGATTGGGAAGTATGTTGACATTTGTGATTCATTAAAGAAAAATAATGAAGGAAAGAAGGACACACAAATTGAGAACATGTTATACTGTCAGAGCTATGAATGAACGGATAAAAAGGTTTTTTTTTTGTTGTGGATGTTTTCTTCGTTAAAGGGATGATAATAGCAAAGTATGCAGGGTTTGAAGTGATGCATCAGGATGAATTAGATTTAAGGTATCAAATTGGACGCTTGCCTGCAATCTGTTTAGCCTCAATTGGCAGAAATTAAGGCTATACGAGCAGCATCTGTACATAGGAGTCTGGCAATGTTTGGAGCAGTTGGGAAACTGAAGGCGTTGAGAAAAGCAACGGAGACCCCATGCAAAGTTAGCAGTTGTCCTATGTAATGTTGTGGGTTAATTATTTGGGGAAAAGTTTGAAGGGAATACCCACCATAGAGGGCAGTGATGTATTTTTAAGGAAACTATTTACTGGCAGTTATTACTTTCTTAAGGAAATTAAAAGCTAAAGGGACTATTGGCTCCAAGCCACACTCGACTTCAATCTCATGCTGGAAGGCCGGCGACTGGTACGGTCAAGCATTGGAAGGAGGAGAAACTCCAGCCCAGGTGGACCGGCCCATACTAGTATTTTACTGACAACGAGACAGCACTAGAACAAAAAGAAAAAGGGTGGACCACGCGTCGGGTTTTACAAGGACCTCATTCGATCACCCGTCCTGATAAGAGGAACAGTGGATGGTTTTGAAGCCGGGAAATAGGTCTAACATTAATTTTAGAAAAAAAAAAAATTTAAATGTATAACTAGCAGTTGAAAGGAGCATTTGAGGTATTGTTTGCTCTGCTTGTAATTATGGTAAAAAGTATTAATAACTGATAAATGTTATCATCTATCTGATCCGGAGGGTGGAAAACCAAGATCATGTTAATTATTATTACCATGTGACGATGATTGCTATAACCTGAGGACTCGAAATATTTGTGAGGGACGGGGGAAAGAAGTATTATAGGATAGAGAATAGAGGATCTGTAGGGATGTTTGGGTCGTTACTACCAAACACAAAGGGGAGAGATGGGTTTGTATGGGACTAGGACGGGCAAGTAGGTCTCCTTTCCAGGTCGTCAGAAGGACTTTGATAAAAATAAAGGAGGAAGTAATAAACAGTTAACGAAAGTAGTGGTCACCAAAGCTTCCCCTCCCCACCTACTCCGCCTCACTTGCACAGACACTGTACAGAAGAAATAAAGATATGCAGATTGAGATTCCTGAAGGAGGAAAAAACCTGTTTGTGGACTTGCACCTCCGGATAGTGGAATCCTGGATGTGAGAACTGTTGGGTCTGTGGCGGCCCACAGATGAGTTCCTTGGCCGTGGAGAAGGGATCATTGTTGTGAAGTATGGGACCTGATGGAGTGAACTGCAGTTGACAAGACGAGTCCCCAGGCATGGGTCTGACAGACGTCGGTTGGGATTGTAGTGTATGTAGGCTGGGGCAAAGGATGCCGCAGTAGGCAAGAGCCTGCCAGCCGCATCGTCACCCAGTGGCAAATCCGTCCGTTGCGTGTGGTGCCCAGAGGAGCTACATGGTATCCAACTAAGAAAGCCGGGATGAGAAAAATGCAACTATTGGATGAAGACCGATGGAATGGAATCGACTGGCCTATGGAACTGCACGGGAAACAACCTTATAAAAGGAATCCCGGTTGTTGCAAGATATATGGAACAAGTTTACTCTAGTGGATGGCCTGAAGGGACTGTTATGGATTGCGGACCACCAAGGCATTATCGGTTGTTACCAACAATTGGAAGCGGTGACTTGTTTCAAAGGACTGGTACAACCCGGGATTTTTCTGGTTAAACACCGAAGAAGGGCGGTCGCTTAGGAACACCTGTATTTGACGACCTATCTCGGAAAAAAGAAGAGGAAATAGACATTGGGGTAATGGGAAAAGATGAATGCATGGCCACCCGCACGAAATCATTCTTACTATGGACAGCCAACTTGGGCAAGGTGGATCCTGGGGCTTCCGAACCCCGGTATACATGTTTTTAACCAGATCTTGACTTCAGGCATTATTGGAAGTAATTACAACAAAAACTGCGGGGGCATGGAGATGCTGGGCAAAGCAGCGACACAGATGAGAGCAGAATATACCAGAACGTTGGCCTAGATACCCTACTGGGAGAAGAAGAGGGGTAGCGGGAATTCGACCTCTCTTAATTGGCTGTTTTTAAACATCGATGACAAAGAAGCAGGCAGTGATGGACATATTCAGAAGGAATCGTTAAGATGGCACAGTGTTACAATACAAAAGTGGAATTCGATTATGGGAACCCGTGGTGGGATTTCATCTCGGAGGAAACATGGTGGAGAACGGGGAACGTGTTTCTATGTGCAGGGGCTTGGACTGATCTTTATCCCCAGTTGCATCCTTGTTTATAGGCGAACTTATTACAAGGAGTATTAAGTTCAGCTGCAGGCTGTAGTCATGCCTATGGAGAGATGAAAGGGGACGAGTACAGAAAAATAAGATAATTGCGGCAGGAAATGCCATGATTGCTGACAGGGAAAAGGAGGTTTGGACAATGTTACCTCAATTCGAATTGATGGGAACTTGAAATTGAGGTTGAATCAATAGATGCGTAGCAAAAGAAACAGGGAGGATTGTGAGGGGAATAAAGTGATTAAAAACCCCACATTGTAAGGGGGCTTTAAAGAGGATTCAAACCGATAGGGGCAGGAGAGGGTTCTGACACCAGCTGTGGAATAAAAGTTACCAGACCCATCCTTGAGTAAAGCAGTATAGATTGTAAAGCGGTAGAAGGAGAGTGACGTAGATAGACCTATAGTAGAATGGAGTGATAGTTGGGACCTTGTCCTATAGTTAATGTTTAGTGTGATATAGGAGAACTGAGGAGAGTTTTCACTTGGAGGTGGTACAAACTAGGGTTAGGCATGAACAACTGAGCAAGTTTAATAAAATAAATGAATATTACAACACACTCTGGTCACGAATTACTCATTACCTGGACTGCGATGTATGCTGTGGGAGGTATGGGGGGGATGTTTAAAACCTCCAGGTGGGTCCCACTCAGTGTCTGTTGGCGCGGGTTCAAAGGAGGGGGAGGTTGAGTAGATTTGTGTGTATAAAGGGGGTTTACCTTTCGGACTTCGGTTTGTTGTCTCAACTTGGAGAGGCATCCGATCGAGACTCGAAAATAAAGAAATCTCTTGCTTCCACGATTTGTTTTGCGTAGTGATTGTGAGGACATCACATATCTCACAGTATTCATGTATTGGAAATCAGATTACAATCAAGCATTGGCCCATGTTGACCACCAGGGTCTCATGAAACCTGGAACTACTCTGGCCCTGACTCCATGTTGATACTTCTCTATTCCTGTCCCTGAGTTCAGCCTTAACCTGTCCTCCTATTCTACCCCTGATCAAGTGCTGACCTGCTTAGGTTTCCAGTGCTGAACACACCCAGGTCCGAGCTTTGACTGCACACATAGTATTATTCTCAGCCTTGACTAGGATGCAAACTTGGCCTTGCTCCTAGCCCCTTTGCACTGGACAATATATCTGGGCCCCACACATAAAGCCCATATCTGACCCCAGGCCTTAAACCTATTAAGTTCAAGTCCACAGGTGCTTCTCTAATGCAGTAATCCTTAAAAGGGGCACTTCACAGACCCAAATTTGGATAACAATATTTGCTACATTTCATTGGCTTCCTTGTTATCTAACATCGAAAATAGAAAAGAAAATAGGTGCAGGAGGAGGCTTCGGCCCTTCGAAGCCAGCACCGCCATTCCTTTTGATCATGGTGAATTGTTCCCTATCATACCCGTGCCTGCCTTTCCCCATATTCCTTGACTCACTAGCCTAATGCTCTATCTAACTCTCTTCAAAATGCCAGTTACTTTGTCAAAGAAAGTCATCAATTGGTTTGAACATACTTCATCCATAAATTAACTCATTCAGGCTATATAAGTATTCTGATAAAATTTCTTTCCTTTAGTAACAAACTGGGCCTGAAGGTCATTTTCACCCCAATATTTTCAGTATGTTGCTGTCTTCTCTCAGCTGCGACTTTTCTGAAATGCAAGTCCAATTATTATATATTTAAGCAGTCTTATTCTATTAAACTGTGAATTTGAGAGTATATTATTTCCTGTGGTTTCTTAACACAACAAATGATAAAAAGATCTTTTTTTGTGGGACCTACCAAACATGATACATTATTAATTAAGTTAATATGTACGAGGGCTAATTTTTGTTCCAATGCTCCCCATTCCCAATTATTTTTAATTTGTAGTGTTAACATCCAAGTGAAGTTTAAAATGGATCCTAAAAAGTAAAACCTCCAGAATGGACGTATTCATTCGTGGGTGGTTGGGGTCGTATCAGCACCATTAATATCTTAGACTTGAATCTTCAGATGTCCCTGGTTCAGCTAAAAATAAAGACAAATACTAATTCTCATGCATTCCACTGCAAGTCTCTCTGTCACTCCTTTAAAATATTGACCTTTCTTTGAACAACGCTCCTAAATTTCACATCTGATTACACTCCTTGAGGATGTTCATCTAGTATTCAATTAATAAACAACGAGATTGGGGGACATTTGAAATTCAAACTTGTCATATTAATTGTGAGGGGGTGGGAGGGAGTTTACAAATCGTCAGTGAGGTAAACAAACATAATTATTTGAGTGGCAAATGGCAATGTGCACCCTTCCCAATATTTAATGCGAAGGAATATAATGGGTTATCAGGGCTAGTATGTTGTGACAGACGCCTGACACTTGCATATCATTTAATTATTACACTTATCCATCCCCCTGAATTCGGATTAATAAATTAAGGTTTTGGTCAACTAATTACAAAGCAGGGCGAATTACAATTAAATAACATTGCCAACTCCGACACATTAAGCTCTGAGCATTGGGATCCAGACATCCTGGGACAACTGGCCTTGTTCCCTGCTCATGTCTGGCAGTGTTCTCCATCTGAACCAGAGGCTGAGAGCGTTTTCGAAAGTGGTAGGAGGCTGATCTGAGCGATCAATTTCAACTAGCCTTAGAGTTTCACGGTGTGGGGAGTGGAGCAAGAGGGTAGGGCAGAGGAGAGGGTGTGGATGAAGGGTGTTACCCCTCCGGGGTAGGAACATTTTGAAATATTGATGTATTAAAAATCATGTTTTAGTGCATTGTAGTTGTATGATTTCAATGTTTTTGATGAGTATTACTTATTTTATTTTTTTAATTTTTTTAAATTTGTTTATTATAGAAACAAAATAATAACAGAGTACATTATTTTATATAGTAAATATGACATACTATTATAATCAATTTCCAATATTAATATTATTTGTATTGTTCTTAGTTATAAATTTCAAAGGTTATTTATTTTATATAACTAAAAATACCTTGATACTAATAATACATTTATAATATTAGCAATATACTCATATGTTATACTAATTTATTTTGTCTCTAATTTGAAGTATAAATGCTAAAATATTATGTGATTATAATATGATATACGTTAAAAACTTTATCATATTCAATATATTTTTATAAAGGTTAACAATATTTGTGTTATTCGGATTTTAAATTTAAAATTATTATATAATGAAAATACACATTTTATATAATTAAAATATAAAGATACTAATAAATATTCTCTGAAATTTAATATATTTATATTCGTTTACGGTATTTTAAGAGGTTAAGATCAATTTGTTTCTATTGCTTCTTTTCTAGTTTTTTATATGATAAAGAAAATAGGAAATAGAATAAGAATAGAAAGGTTTGATTGGAGAATAGAAATTGTCATTAAATTCGCCTTAAAGATATATATGATTTATAATTTATTTTTCTTATCCATTCAATTATCCAGGTCTCAGTCAAGACTCGCGCCGAAGTTATGACCCTGTAAATATTTATTATACGGAAGTGGACCAAATATTCTGAAGAGTCAAACCATCTATAAGAATAAGCTCAATCTATTCAAATGGAGTGTCTCGTCATTTCTATAGTCCACGATTTAGATGGATGGGAATGGCAGGGCCTTTCCAATTGTAATATTATGTTTTTCCCAATTATAGCCAGTAATCAATAAAAGTTATTTGATTAATTGTTAGTAGTTGGTCAGTTTCAAATTTCCAAGTATATTAACTTTGGTGGGGGGTTTCTTTGTTAGGACTTCAGGAGTCTTCTTCTTCTGGTTCTTTTCTTTCTTCGGAGATTTTATTTTTTCCCTTTCAGGAGTATATTATATTGCACATTCGGAAATTATCTGAAAAATGTCATTCAGTTTCTCAATTTTTATAGTTAGTTGAATGATGTGACAAAGTTGCTTCTGAAAATTGAATTTATCAATGTAGGAGCTATTTTCGGAAAAAATATAATGTAATTAGATTTTAGAATAATGTATTATGTGTATTTTTTAAATGTATACGGGAATGTTTAGCATTTAAGTGCACTGCTGTAAATGTTGACGCTTCATCCATATTTTGGTCTTATTATTTGACCTAATTCCTTTTCCAAGACTCTTTCTATGTTTGTTGTGGGGTTAATTTTCAATCAAATATATCTATTAGATAACCTTTTTGTATTTGGAT
>JAVHYY010000622.1:0-40403 GCA_035221665.1 Okamejei kenojei
CCGAGATGGAGCTGGAGCCTGGAGATGGAGAAGGAACCTTGGAGCGAGAGCTGTGAATGAGCTGGAAGTTGTAGACGGAGATGGAGCTGGGAGCTGGAGGTAGATCTGGCCGATTGGGCAGAGATGGAAGCCAAAGGGGGGGGGGGGGATAAAGGCCTAGTTGGAGATGGAGATAGAGCTAGTGGGGATGTGGAAATGTATCTAGAGTGGCGCAGGAGGATGGATTAGGAGATGGAGATGGAGATGGAGATGGAGGATAGATGGTGGAGCTAGAGGTAGATCATAGACATGGGGATAGAGATGGAGCCTGAGATGGAGACGGAGATGTAGTTAGAATATTATATAGGCTGTTGGAGCTGAAGTTGGACTGGCGATTGGAGCTGGAGTTGGAGCGAGACTGTTGGGACCTGGCGGGGATGGAAGACTGCGAGGAGGAGCTGGAGAAAGATGGAGCTGGAGCTAGAGCTAGTCGGAGCTAGGGGTGGAGATGGAGATGGAACTAAATCTGGAGGTGGACCTGAAGATTGTGCCTGAGATGTAGCTGGAGATGGAGCTGGATCTGGTGCTGGGGGTGGTGCTGGAGATGGAGCTGGAGATGAAGTCTTTGAGGTAGAGATGGAGCTAGAGATGGCGCTGGAGAGGCAACTATATTATAGTGTATTGTTTATTTTGATATAATGTATTACGGTTTTATAGTGCATTATAGTATAATGTGCTATGGTGTAATATTGTTATTGCGTTAGTGTATTATAGTGCGTGTATGTGTAATATTGTGCTATGTTACATTATATTGTGTTATAGTGTATATCGCGTTAAACTAAAATATTATTATAATGTGTAATATAGTATTATAATTTGATGTAGTGTGATGTAGTGATATAGTGTGTTATACTGTATTATACAGATTAGTATTATAATGTGTTATACAGTATTATAATGTTATGTTATAATATTTATAGTTATAGTATGTTGTGTTGTATTTTTGTGTATTATGATATAGTGTTATAGTGTTATATTGTATTTTCCTGTATTTACGTGTATTTTAGCATGTTACAATGTATTAGTGTAGTATAATAAATATAATTGTGTATTATAGTGCATTACAAGGTGTTACAATATGAAAGTGTTAACATATGTATATTTTAATTTGCATTGTTTTAGTGCGTTATCGTACGTTATAGTGTGTTATAGTGTGTTATATGTTATACGATGTTAAAATGTGTTTAATTGCGTTATAGTGCATTTTAGTCGTGTAATGTATTCTAGTGCGTTTTAAATTATATTGCAATGGTTAGAACGTTTGTATTCTGTGTTATAGTGCATCTGTTAGTGTCATAAATGTGTACTAAAAGTTGCATTGTAGCGTGTTTAGTGTGTAAAGTTTTTTTATGGTGTTATGGTATGTTATGGTGTATCATACGTGTAGCGGTATATATGTTATAGTGTGATACTAGTCTCTGTAAATTACGTGCTATTTTAATTAGTGAGATGATTATATTATATAGTGTACAATGTATGGGATAGTATTGTATAATAAAAACCCAAGTGATATATTAAATTGTGCCTGTGCATTACATTGTTATTGTAAATATTATATGGCTTTCGTGTATACGGTGTGTTATCAGTATATCATAGTATCCTATATGTTTAGTTTAGTGTGTTATAGCGTTATTATAATTGTACTGAGTGTTATTATAGTGTTGCAGAACCACTGTGCGATAGTGTTTTGTATTGTTTTTATATTGTTGCTGTTTCTGCGTGGAGTGTATTCTATCTGCGTCTGTGACGGTTGTATTGTGGTGCAATATTATGTATTAGCGTGTTTTGGTGTTAATTATGTGTTAGCATTGTTAGCATGTTTTTATATGATACGTTATAATGTTAAAGTGTGTTGTTGTGTATTGACTATTTTTGTGTGTGTGTGTGAGTGTATAGTTGTGGTAATAGTGTATTATAAAATGGGTTATAGTCTTTTATAGATTTAATGGATTGGATAATAGTGGGGAAAGTGTGTACTCTCTTCATAGTGTTTTATTATTTTATCTATCATTATATTTTAATGTGAAACTGCATAGAATGTGTTATATTTTGTGTCATAATTTCCTTTTCGTTGTTTTATCTTTCGTATATTACAGTAAGTTATAATGCTTATAAACTATATAATACACCTTAACTCGATGTGATACATATGGTACTTTAATATTGCACACCAATATCAAACTATATAACACACCACTATACCCAGGGACTAACACCATAATACACTTAAATCACTAGAATTTGCTGTAAACACTCAACACTATTAAAACGGTATAGAATATATCTAGATTAGTTTGCTATAGGTTTATCATATTGTATTATTGTTATTATTTGTTGTGTGAGAATTCTAATTATAATGATATTGTATTACAGTGTACCATAATACACAAAAATACAACACTACATACTCTGTAATACCATATCCATTATAAGTAATAATATACACAAAAAACATAATACAATATGATAAACTATAGCAACTATCTAAATAGTGTATTGCATCCCGCTTATAGTTTTGTAGTGGTACTGCAACTTCTAGTGCTAAGTGCATTATTTGTTAGTCTGGTATAGTGTGTTATATAGTTTTTGCTATTGTGATCCATATGCAATATTATACTGTGCCATATGTATCACAATCGAGTGCATTTATATATTTATAGCATTATAACTTACTAAAAATACGAAAATATAACCTACGAAAAAGGAATTATGACACAAAATTATAACCTTTTATACCGTTTCACATTCAAAATATTGAAATATAAAAATAATATAACACTCTAAGACAGTAAGGTATTTTACTGTAATTTTTAATTTTGTTTTATGTTGATTTACAGTGTTATAGTAGATTATGGCGTGTTACAGCGTGTATTATCGAAAATCGTGATTTAATAATATAATGTTAAAGGTGTATTTTGTATTATATAATAAATTGGTGTATTAATTGTGTTACTGTGGTATTATATTGTGCTATATATTTGTTAATCGTGTTATAATGTTATAATAGTATTATATTTGCATCAAACATTTATCCTCCATGATTGGTCGGGGAGCAACACGTGATTTCCCTATATTTACAGCTATTTCAGAAGTTGGCATGTTGACACTCCACGATTTACTATTTGCTAACTGACATCACTTTTAGACGACATTTGCCAATAGTATGTGCTATGTGGGGAAATGAAATCACAGCTCCGGGTGTCATGTCCGGGAAACTCTCGCGCTGCGAAAGATTTATGGTAAGCAATTATTCTTGTTTTTTTCTTCATATTGTTTAAATGTTTGATCCCAAATATAAAAACAAATATCCTTGGCTTATTTCGAGTTTTGTTAAACTAATGGGCCCCTCGTGCCGTCCTATAGTACTATTCACTTCGGGGCTGCGCCCCTCAGTGAATAGTACTATTTTGGAGGCACCCTCTGCCCATAGTTTAACCAGAAACTCTCAAGGCCAAGTATATTTGTATATTATAATGTTATAATGTGTGGTTTTTAATATAGGTGTATAGTTTGTTTGTAATAGTTTATTAGAGTTGTTATAGTATTGTTAATACAATACTATATGGCATCATAAGTTTGATGTAGTGTGTTTAGTGTGTAAGTGTATTATTGTGTATAGAGGTTAGTTTTCTATTTTCTATTGCTTATACATATTAGATCTTGTTATAGTATGTTTCAATGTTTTTCGATAATGTAGTAGTGTATTATAGTGTATAGTTTTATTTTTGATATAATGTATTATAGTGTATTATATGTTATAGTGTTATAATGTTTTATATTGCGTTATAGTGTGTTATAGTATGATTTAATGTTTTATAGTATGTAGTGTGTATATAGTGTAATAGTTTATTTGATTAATGATTGCGGTTTATAGTGCATTAATTATAATGTGTTATGGTGAATAATTGTTAATGCTTAGTGTATTTATACTGCGTGTATGTGTATTATTGTGCTTGCTATTTACATTATATGTGTTATAGTGTAAAGATCGGTTTAACTAAAATGTTATTATGTGTAATATAGTTTTTAATAATTTGATGTATGTGAGTAGTGATATAATGTGTTATACAGTGTATTATACAGATTATATTATAATGTGTTTTAACATGTTAAAATTTATGTTATATGGATATAATGTTTAGTCTAGTGTACTATAGGTATTTTTAATGTTAAATGTGTAATTATATTATAATGTTATATAATGTGTTTTTATAGTGTAAATAACTAAAATTATTATAATGTTGTTATACTTATAACAATAAACATACCTTTAATACACTATTACACACTGTAGCACATTATTTACAACACTTTCATGAAAAACACACAATACACTATAACAATTTATTTTATTATTTTTATTCTTGTTATTTTTGTAAAATTCCTAATTATAATGAATAGAATACAGTGTAACATGTTTGTTGTTTATTTGTGTATTATGGTGTGTTAAAGCGTGTTATAAGTGTGTTTACTTATTTTCCTGTATTTAGTGTATTTTAGCATAGGGAGTTACAGTGTTTGGATAGTGTATGTAATAAATATAATGTGCATTACAGGGTTTTACGATATTGAAAGTGTTAACATGTGTATAATATTTTGTTATTTTTTTTAGTGCTTATCCCGAATGTTTAGTGTTTTATAGTGTGTTTAATTGTTATAGTGTGTTATACGATGTTAAAATGTGTTTAATTGCGTTATAGTGTATTTTAGTCGTGTAATGTATTCTAGTGCGTTAAAGTATATTGCAATGCGTTAGAACGCGTTATTCTGTGTTATAGTGCATTATAGTGTCATAATGTACTATAAGTGCATTGTTGCGTGTTATAGTGTGTACAGTTTTGTTTTATAATGTATTATTGTATTATTAAGTGTTAAAGTGTTAAATACGCTATAACACACTATACTACATTAGGATACTATGATATACTATAACACACCGTAGTACACGAAAGCCATATAATATTCAATAACAATGTAATGCACAGGCACAATTTAATATACAATTGTGTTTATTATACTATGCTATCCCATACATTGTACACTATATAATATATTCATCTCACTATAGTAAAATACACGTAATTACAGGAAAATAGTATCACATTTTCACTCATACACATATGATACAGGCTATAATACACTCACACACACATGATACAGGCTCTTAATACACCGTAACATACCATAACACCATAGCAAAACTATACACACTATAACACGCAAACAATGCACTTTTTAGTACATTATGACCCTACAAAAAAACACAGATAAACACGTCTAACGCAATGGCAATAACTTATCGCACTAAAACATTACACGACTAAAATACACTACAACGCGATTAAACAACATTTAACATCGTATAACACACTATAACACATTACACACTATAACCCTATAACAGAACCATAACGCCCTAAAACATACAAAATAACATATAACACGTTAACACTTTCATATTGTAACACCCTGTAAATGGATTATAATACACATTCTATTTATTATAACTACATCTATCCAATACACCTGTACCCCACTCCCCTAGCTAAAAAACACTAACTACGGGAAAAGAAAGTATAAACACACTATAACAACGCTATAACACCCATAATACACAAAATACAACACAACATACGCTGTAATACATATCATTATAATTAGAATAATATATCACATATTAACAATAATACAATTTGATAAACTAAAGCAACTATTCTAAATAGTAGTCTATAATACCGCGTTTATAGTGTGTAGGTTACTGCAAATTCTAGTGAAAGTGCATTATTTGTAAGTCGGTATAGTGTGTATATAGTTTGATATGTGATACATAGCAATATTATAATGTGCCAAATGTATCACATCGAGTGCATTAAATAGTTTATAGCATTATAACTACTATAAAATACGATAAATATAAACAACGAAAAAGGAAATTATGACACAAATTATAACAGTTTAGACAGTTTCACATTAAAAATATAATGAATATAAAATAAATAACACTATAAGACAGTATCAACTACCCTTATAATCCAATCCATTATAACTATAAAGCACTATAACCCATTTTATAATACACTATTAACACACTATAACGCACAGCTCACACACAAAAATAATTCAATACACAACAACACACTTTAACTTATAACGTATCATATAAAACATGCTAACACATAATAACACCATAATACCCTATTACATAAATTGCACCACAATACACTTTCACAACGCATTAGAATACACTCACACGCCTTAACACCAACATTATAAAATAATAAAAACACTTCGCACAGTGTAATCATACACTATAATACACCAGTACACTATATACCTATAACACACTATACTACATTAGGATACCTAGATATACTATAACCACCGTAGTACACGAAAGCCATATATATCATAACAATGTTAATGCACAGGCACAAATTTAATATACTATTGGTCTTATTATACTAACTATCCCATACATTGACACTATAATAATATAATCCTCTCACTATATAAAATACACGTAATTTATAGGAAATAGTATCACATTTTCCACTTACAAATATGATACAGGCAAATAATACACTCACACACATATGATACAGGCTATATACACCGTAACATACCATAAACCATAGCAAAACTATTACACAACTAAACACGCAACAAGGCACATTAATACACAACAACACAGAATAACACGTATCTAACGCATGCAATATGCTTTAATTAAACCCACTTCTAGAATAACATTACACGACTAAAATACACTATTAAACGCGATTAACACATTTTAACATCGTATAACACACTATAACACATAACACACTAAACACACTATAACATACCAAACGCACTAAAACAATACTAAAGAAAATATACACGTTTAACACTTTCATATGTAACACCCGTAATGGATATAATAATACACAATATATTTTATTATACTACACTATCCAAAACACTGTACTCCCTATGCTAAAATACACGTAAATACAGGAAAATACAGTATAACACGCTATAACACAACCATAATACACAAAAAATTTTTTACAACACAACATATTATGATACTCTGTAATACAATATCATTATAATTAGAATAATATACACAAATAACAATAATACAATATGATAAACTATAGCAAACTATCTAGATAGTATTCTATACTGTTTTATAGTGTTGTAGTGTTAGCAAATTCTAGTGAGAAGTGCATTATGGTGTTAGTCTGGTATAGTGTGTTATATAGTTTGATATTGTGTGATGTGCAATATGTATCACATCGAGTGTATTATATAGTTTATAGCATTATAACTTACTATAAAATACGAAAAATATAAACAACGAAAAAGGAAATTATGACACAAAATTATAACACATTCTATACAGTTTCACATTAAAAATAAAATGATATATAAAATAATATAACACTATAAAACAGTATCACACTACCACTTTAATCCAATCCATTATAACTATAAAAGACTATAACCCATTTTATAATACACTATTACACACTATAACGCACAGCACACACACAGAAATAGTCAATACACAACAACACACTTTAACATTATAACATGCTAACACATAATAACACCATACTACGCTATTACATAATATGCACCACAATACACTGTCACAGAAGCATTATAATACACTCACACGCATAACAGAACAATATAAAACAATACAAAACACTATCGCACAGTGTATCATACACTATAATACACTATCATACACTATAATACACCAGTACACTATAATACGCTATAACACACTATACTACATTAGGAGGGTACACAAAAAGCTGGAGAAACTCAGCGGGTGCAGCAGCATCTAAGCAGCGAAGGAGATAGGCGACGTTTCGGGTCGAGACCCTTCTTCAGACTAGATTAGGATACTATGATATACTATAACACACCGTAGTTTCATAGTATCCTAATGTAGTTATAGTAATGTAGTTATCCTAATGTGTTAGAGCGTATTACGATGTTAAAATGTGTTTAATTGCGTTATAGTGTATTTTAGTCGTGTAATGTATTCTAGTGCGTTATAGTATATTGCAGAACGTGTTATTCTGTGTTACAGTGCATTGTAGTGTCATAATGTACTAAAAGTGCATTGTTGCGTGTTATAGTGTGTTGTTTTATAATGTATTATTGTGTATTACAGTGTGTTATTAAGTGTTAAACTGTGATAATGTGTTATATTGTTTTCGTGTATTATGATGCGTTATAGTGTATTATAGAGTTATAGCGTATCATGGGATTCTAATGTATTATAATGTGTTATCATGTTTTATAGTGTATTGGTGTATTATAGTGTATGTTATACTGTTTACACTTTGGTACTCTTTGGTATTGTTTCATAGTACTACTGTTATGATAGCGTTAGTATCGCGTCTATTGTCGCGTGTTATATTATTATAGTTTTAGTACTAGACGTTATGTATTAGTGCAGTACTTATAGTGTTATATATAATATGTTATAATGTATTATATTGTGTGACAGTATTAGATTATAATATAATGTGATGTAGTGTGTTATTGTCTATTAAATGCGAGGGTGTATAATAATGTTATTGGGTATTGTAGTGTATTGTGTTTGTGCTGGTGTATGATAATGTATTTAGTATGCTATATTGTGTGTGATGTGTGATGCGTGATAGTGTTTATTATAATATGCCATTGGGTGTATTGTGAGTGTATTATAGTGTTATATTGTATTGCAATGTGTGTTATACTGTGTTAAAGTGTATCATAGTATTGTAATGTGTAATAGTGTATTAGAATGTGTTATTATGTGTTATGTATTATATCGTTATATAGTATTATATAGTGTTATAATGTTAAAGTGTGTTTTGGTGTATCTGCAGAAACTATAAAACAATGTAACCACTATATAACAGTATAGCATACTATTTTTATTGTATTAAAGTGTTATCTCTATTAGAGTCATATGGTGTGTAACAGTGTATTGTAATGTTTTGTGTTGTATTGTTGTCGTGTGTGTGGTATACGTGTTATAGCGTTGATAGTGTATTTTGTGTTATTATGTGATTATATGTTCTAATATATGATATAGTTTTATATAGTATTATATATTATAATGTTAAAGTGTGTTTTTATGTATATGACCATATTAGTGAGATATTGGTTTAGAGTGCGTGATAGTGTTTTACAGTGTTCTATAGTGTTATAATGTGTATATTCTAGTTTATTATAGTTACAGTTTGGAACTGTTATAATGTGTTTCGCATTGTTATCGTACTTTATATTCTATTATAGTGTGTCATAATGTAGGGTATTTTACTGTGTTTTATTATGTTGTTTTACAGTGTTATAGTAGATTATGGCGTGTTACAGCGTGTATTATCGTGTCATATCGTGTTTTATACTATATTGTTCTAAGGTGTTATATTTATTGTAAGTATTTCTATATTAATGTAATTTTTGTGTCTTGTTGTGGGTGTGTTATTGTGTGCTGTGGTACCATATTGTGTTATATATTGTTATAGTGTTATAATGTTATAATAAGTATTATAATGTTATAGTGTGGTATTATTATAGTGTGTTAGTTTGTTTGTTATAGTTTATTATAGTTTGTTATGGTGTACTAAATACTATATGGTATTGTAGTTTTGTTGTAGTGTGTTATAGTGTGTAATAGTGTATTATTGTGTATAGTGTTAAATGTTTTCTAGTGCGTTTTATACTATATTAGATCTTGTTTGGATGTATGCTTATTAGATCTTGTTTAGATCTTGTTTGGATTATTAGATGTATGTTTTAATGTTTTTATCGTACGTAGTATGTTGGGTATTATATAGTGTATAGTTTATTTTGATATAATGCATTATAGTGTTATAGTGTTAAAATGTTTTATAGTGCGTTATACTATATTATATTGTGTTTTATGTTTTATAGTATGTACTATCGTATAGTTTTAGCGTATTATATCGCACTATAATCTCTATCCCGTAATCCCTGCATCCATTTCAATCTCCATCTCTACCTTCATCTCTATCTCTAGCTACACGTCTATCTTTATCTCCAGTTCCATCTCTATCTCCATCTCTAGCTCCAGCACCGTCTCCAGCTCCATCACCAGCACCAGCTTCAGCTCCAACTCAAGCTCCATCTCCATCTCCATCTCAAGCTCCATCTCCAGCTCCATCTCCAGCTCCATCTCCATCCCCTGCTCCATCTCCAGCTCGAGCTCCAGCTCCAGCTCCCGCACCTCCAGGACCATTTCGGAGTCCAGCTCCATCTTTATCTCTCGCTCCACTAAATTTTTCTACAGCTCCATTTCATTCTCTCTCTAGCTCCAGCTCCAGCTCCATCTCCACCCCAACCTCCTGTTCCATCTCCAGTTGCTTCTCCAGCCATCTCTAGCTCCATATCTACCTCAGACCAGCTCCAGATGCATCCCCAGCATCAGTTCCAGCTCCATCTCCAGCTACATCGTAGGCACCATCTTCAGGTCCATCTCCAGATCTAGCTCCATCCGCATCTCCAACTCTAGCTCCAGTTCTAGCTCTTGCTCTTGCTCCATCTCCCCCCCCCCCCCCCCCCCCCCCCCCCCCCCCCCCCCCCCCCCCCCCCCCCCCACACCCCCCCCCCCCCCCCCAAAACCACCATCTCCACCCCCCCCCCCCCCTCCCCTCCCCCCTCCCCCCAGCTCTAACCCATGCATCACAACTCGCCAGGTCCACCTCCAGCTCCAGCTCCATCGCCAGGTCCATCTCCAGCTCCATATCCAGCTGTATCTCCATCTCCACCTCCACCTCCAGCTCTAGCTACATCGCCAGGTCCATCTCCAGCCAGCTCCAGCTCCATTGCCAAGTCCATCTCTATCTCCAACTCCATCTCCATTTCCAACTCTAGCTCTGGTCTGCCATCTCCTGCCCAATCGCCAGATCTAGCTCAAGCTCTATATCCAGCTCCAGCGCCATCTCTATATCCACTCCAGCGCCAGCTCTATCTCCAGCTGCATCTCTAGCTCTAACTCCCATCTCCATAGTTACCAGCCCCACCCATCTTCACCTGCTTAGAGTGTCCATCTAGAGTCCTATCGAGTATGCAACTGAGTGTATAATCTAACCAGCTCATCTCTAGAGAGCACGACTGTCGCATAAATCCATCTGTCTCCATCGTATGTACAGCTCTAGTGAGTGGTGTGCTCCATCTCTAGCTCCAGCTCAAAACCACTTCCATCTCCATCCCCATGCTCGAACTCCAGCTCTACCTCCCGCACCTCCAGGACCATCTCCGAGTCTAGGTCCATCTGTATCTCTATCTTTTTCTGCAGCTCCATTTCAATCTCTCTCTATTGCTCCATCTCTATCTCCCACCGCAAACTCCAGTTTCCTCTCCAGTTGCATCTCCAGCGCCTTCTCTAGCTCCAGCTCTATCTCCAACGCCTCCAGCTCCAGCTCCTTCTCCGTCTCTAGTGTATATTTAGCTCTAGTTTAGCTCTAGAGCTAGCCTCTACTCGCCTTCAGCTCACTCTAGAGCCATCTCAATCGCATGGTCAGCTCTCGCTCCATTCCAAGCTACATCTACAGACCCATCTTCATCTCCAGCTCCTTCTCCAGTTCCAGCTCTAGCTCCATCTCCAGTTGCATCTCCAGCTCCATATCCATCTCCATCTCCTGCTCTAAATCCAGCTCCATTTCCAGCTCCATCTCCAGCTCTATCACCTGCTCCATCTCCAGCGCCATCTCCAGCTCCTTCTTGTACTCTCTAGCTCAATCTACAGCTCCAGCTCAAGCTCCATCTCAATCGCCAGCTCTAACTCTAGCTCCACCTCAAGCTCCATCTCCAGTTCGAGCTCTTGCTCCATATCCAGCTCTATCTCCAGCTGACTCCAGTTCCAATTTAACTCAACCTAGCGCTAGCTCTTGCTCCATCTCCAGCTCTATCTCCAGCTCTATTTCCAGCTTCAGCTCTAGCTCCATCTACATCTCCAGCTCCAGCTCTAGCTCCACCTCCAGCTACACCTCCAGCTGTACTAGCTAGAGCTCCATCTCCAGTCCCATCTCCAGCTCCATCTCCAGCTCCATTTCCAGCACTAGCTCTAGCACTATATCTAACTCTAGCTACATCTCAAGCTCTAGCTCTAGCTCTAGCTCCATCTCAAGCTCCATCTCAAGCTCCATATCCAGCTAAAGCTCGAGCTCCCTGCAGATGCATCTCAAACTCCATCTCCAGCTCACTCCAGTATTTTAACACCATCTCTAGCTCTAGCTCTAGCTCCATCTTCATCTTCAGTTCCAGCTCCATCTCCAACTCCATCTCCATTTCCATCTCCAGCTCCAACTAGCTCCATCTGCAGCTACATATTTAGCTCCATCCCCAGCTCTGACTTAACCTCCATCCCCAGCTCCATCCACAGCTCCAGCTACAGCTCCATCTCTGTCTCCAGCTCCAGCTCAAGCTCCAGCGTTAGCTACAACTCCATTCTCCAGCTACAGATCCAGTTTCCAGCTCCATCTCAAAGCTCCACCCCCACCTCCATCTCTAGCACCATCTCCGACTCTAGCTCCTTCTCCATCCCCAACTCTAGCTCCAGCTCTAGCTCCATCTCTAGCTCTAGTTGTATCTCCAGCTCAATTTCAGGCTCCATTTCCAGCTGTAACTCTAGCTCCACCTCCAGCTCCAGCGCTAGCTCCTTCTCCAGCTCAATCTTCAGCTCTTGCTCTAGCTCCATCGCTTGATCCAGCTCTAGCTCCATCTCAGGCTCCATCTCCAGATCTAGGTTTAGCTCCATCACCAGTCCATGTCCAGCTCAATCTCCAGCTCTAGCTCTAGTAGCTGTACTGGCTGCAGCTCCATTTCCAGTTCCGTCTCCAGCTTCATCTCCAGCTCTAGCTCCAGCGCCAATTCTAGCTCCAGCTCTAGCCCTAGCTCCATCTCCTGCTCCAGCTTTCACTCCATCTCCAGCTCCATTTCCAGCTCCAGCTCTAGCTCCATCTCCAGGGCCATCTCCAGCTCGATTTCCAGCTCCAGAAATAGAGCTAAAATTGGAGCTGGAGTTGGACCTGGCGATGGTGCTGGAGTTGGAGCGAGAGATGGACCTGGCGATGGAGTTGGAGGTGGAGCTGGAGGTGGAAGGAGATGGAGCTGGAGATGGCTCTGGAGATGGTGCTGGAGCTAGAGATGGATCTGGAGCTAGGGGTGGAGATGGAGATGGAACTAAATCTGTAGGTGGGCCTGAAAAGTGTGCCTAAGGTGTGGTTGGAGATGGAGATGGAGCTGGAGCTGACGTCTGAGGTAGAGATGGAGCTAGAGATGGCGCTGGAGGTGCAACTGGAGAGGAAACTGGAGGTTGAGCTGGAGATAGAGCTGGAGCTGCAGCTAGAGAGTGAATGAAATGGAGCTGCAGAAAAAGATAGTGGAGCTAGAGATAAAGATGGAGCTAGACTCGGAGATGGTCCTGGAGGTGCGGGAGATAGAGCTGGAGCTCGAGCTGGAGAGTGAACAGGGGCTGGAGATGGAGCTGGAGATGGAGCTTGAGATGGAGATGGAAGTGGAGTTTGAGTTGGAGCAGGAGATAGAGATGGAGCTGGAGATGGAAATGGAGCGGAAGATGGAACTAGAGATGGAGGGGAAGATGGACGTAAAGCTGGAGATAGAGCTGGAGCTAGAGATGGATCTGGAGCTAGACGTAGCTGGAGATAAAGCTGAAGGTGGATCTGGCGCTGGAGCTGGAGTTGGAGCTGGAGCTGGAGCTGGAGATGGAACGGGAGATGGACCTGGAGATGGAGTTGGATCTTCGCTAGAGCTGGTGATGGAGCTGGAACTGGAGCTGTAGCTGTAGATGGAGATGGGCCTGGAAATAGAGCTGGAGCTGGAGCTTGACATGGAGCTGGAGCTGGAGCTGGAGCTGGAGATTCTGGACATGAAGCTAGAGCTGGAGGAGCTGGAGATGGAGCTTGAGGTAAAACAGGGGATGCTGGAGATGGACATCGAGATAGAGCATACGCTAGATTATTAGCTGTAGATTGAGATGAACCTAAAGCTGAAGATTGGGCTGCAGCTGGAGATGGAATTAGAGCTGAAGATGCAGCTGTAGATAGTGCTGGTGCTGGATATGGTGCTGAGGCTGGATATAGAGCAGGGCCTGGAGTTGGATCTGGCGATTGGGCAGGAGATGGAGCCAGAGCTAGGTGGAGATGGAGATAGAGCTAGAGTAGCGGATGTGGAAATGTATCTAGAGCTGGAGCTGGAGATGGTGATGGAGATGGAGATGGAGCTGGAGCTGGAGATGGAGATGGATATAGAGCTGGAGCTAGAGGTAGATTTGTACATGGGGATGGAGATGGAGCCAGAGCTCGAGACAGAGATAGAGATGGAGCTGCAGATGTAGCTGGAAGAGATAGAGCTAGAGTTGGAGCTGGAGTTGGACCTGGCGATGGTGCTGGAGTTGGAGCGAGAGATTGCATTTTCATTTCATCTCCACCGCCATTGGATTTTCAAAGACAAGGCAGGCCGAACAGCTGACTGCATTTTCTTTTAACTTATATTGCTGTTGTAGTTTCAATCACAGGTCAGTCCGAACAGCTCATTGCATTTTCATTTCACTTCCATTGAAATTGCAGATTCAACGACAGGGCAGGCCGAATAGCTGATTACATTTTAATTTCACTTCCATTGCCAATGCAGTTTCAAGCAAACGGCAGGGGAAAGAGCCCATTGCATTCTCATTACACCTCCATTGCTATTGCAGTTGCAAGCACAGGGCAGGCAGAAGAGCTCATTGTATTTTCAATTCACTTCCATTGCAATTGCAGTTTCAAGCACAGGGCAGGCCGAATATCTCATTGCATTTTCATTTCCCTTCCATTGCCATTGGAGTTTCAAGCACAGGGCAGGCCGAACAGCTCATTGCATTTTCATTTTGCTTCCATTGCCATTGCATATACAAACACATGGCAGGCCGAACAGCTGATTGCATTTTCATTTCACTTCCATTGCCATTGTAGTATCAAGCCCATGTGAGGCCGAACAGCTTATTGCATTTTCATTTCACTTGCATTGCCATTGCAGTATCAAGCACAGGGCAGGCCGAAGAGCTCATTGCATTTTCATTTCACTTCCATTGCCATTGCAGTTTCAAGCACAGGGTGGGCCGAACAGCTGATTGCACTTTCATTTCACTTCCATTGCCAATGCAGTTTCAAGCACACGGCAGGGCGAAGAGCCCATTGCATTCTCATTTCACCTCCATTGCCATTGCAGTTTCAAGCACAGGTCAGGCCGAAGAGCTCATTGTATTTTCATTCACTTCCATTGCCATTGCAGTTTCAAGCACAGGGCAGGACGAACAGCTGATTGCATTTTCATTTCACTTCCATTGCCGTTGCAGTTTCAAGCACAGGGCAGTCCAAACAGCTGAGTGTATTTTCATTTCAGTTGCCTTGTCATTGCAGTTTCAAGCACAGGGCAGGCCGAACAGCTAACGCACCTAAACCACTCTAACCCCCTCCAGTCCCCTCCAGACCTCTCCAGACCCCTCCAATCCCCTCCAAATACCTCTAACCCCATGTCGATCCCTCTAAACACCTGCAAACCCATGCAAACCACTCTAAACCCCTATAACCCCCTATAAAGCCCTCGAAACCCCATGTAAACCCCCTGTAAACCCCTCTGAACATCTCTAAACCCACGTGAACCACTCTAAACGCCACTAAACCCCTTATAAAGCCCGTTAAACCCACTCTAAACCCCTCCAAACCCACCTAATCACCGCTAATCCTCTGCAAACACCTGTACACCATCTAAACCCCTCTAAGCCATCTCTAGCTCCATCTCTAGCTCTAGTCGCATCGCCAGCTCCATTTCCAACCACCTCCAGCTGTATCGCTAGCTCCATCTCCAGCTCCAGCGCTGGCTCCATCTCCAGCTCAATCTTCAGTTCTTGCTCTAGCTCCATCGCTTGATCCAGCTCTAGCTCCATCTCAGGCTCCATCTCCACATCTAGCTTTAGCTCCATCACCAGATGCCTGCCCTGTCGTTGAATCAGCTGTTCGGCCTGCGCTGTGCTTCAAACTGCAATGGCAATGGAAGTGAAATGAAAATGCAATCAGCTGTTCGGCCTGACATGTGCTTGAAACTCCAATGGCAATGGAAGTGAAATGAAAATGCAATGAGCTATTCGGCCTGCCCTGTGCTTCAAACTGCAATGGCAAGGCAAGTGAAATGAAAATGCAATCAGCTGTTTGGACTGCCCCGTGTTTGAAACTACAATGGCAATGGAAGTGAAATGAAAATGCAATCAGCTGTTCAGCCTGACATGGGCTTGAAACTACAATGGCAATGCAAGTGAAATGAAAATGCAATAAGCTGTTCGGCCTGACATGGGCTTGAAACTATAATGGCAATGGAAGTGAAATGTAAATGCAATAACTGTTCGGCCTCACATGGGCTTGAAACTACAATGGCAATGGAAGTGAAATTAAAATGCAATCAGCTGTTCGGCCTGCCCTGTCTTTGAAAATGCAATGGAAGTGGAGGTGAAATGAAAATGCAATCAGCTGTTCGGCCTGCCCAGTGCTAGAAACTGCAATGGCAATGGAAAGTGAAATGAAAATGCAATCAGCTGTTCGGCCTGCCCTGTGCTTGAATATGCTATGGCATGGAAGAGATATGAAAATGCAATGAGCCGTTCGGCCTGCCCTGTGCTTGAAACTGCAATGGCAATGCAAGTGAAATGAAAATGCAATCAGCTGTTTGGCCTGACATGTTCTTGAAACTACAATGGCACATGTCAGGCCAATGGAAGTGAAATTAAAATGCAATGAACTGTTCTGCCTGCCGTGTGATTGAAACTACAACAGCAATGTAAGTGAAAAGAAAATGCAATCAGCTGTTCGGCCTGCCCTGTCTTTGAATTGCAATGGCAGTGAAAGTGAAATTAAAATGCAATGAGCTGTTCGGCCAGCCCTGTGCTTGAAAACGCAATGGCAATGGAAGCAAAATTAAAATGCAATGAACTGTTCTGCCTGCCCTGTGCTTGAAACTGCATTGACAATGGAACTGAAATGAA
Organism: Okamejei kenojei; assembly: GCA_035221665.1. Classification (NCBI taxonomy): domain Eukaryota; kingdom Metazoa; phylum Chordata; class Chondrichthyes; order Rajiformes; family Rajidae; genus Okamejei; species Okamejei kenojei. The sequence goes on from JAVHYY010000622.1 coordinate 17,090, forward strand.
AATGCAAACAGGTTTTCATACAGCGCTGTGCTTGATACTGCAATGGCAATGCAAGTGAAATGAAAATGCAATGAGCTGTTCGGCCTGACCTGTGCTTGAAACTGCAATGGCAATGGAGGCAAAATTAAAATGCAATGAACTGTTCTGTCTATTCTGTGCTTGAAACTGCATTGGCAATGGAAATTAAATTAAAATGCAAACAGGTTTTCAGCCAGCGCTGTGCTTGATACTGAAATGGCAATGCAAGTGAAATAAAATGCAATCAGCTGTTCGGCCTGACATGTGCTTGAATTTACAATGGCAATGGAAGTGAATTAAAATTCAATCAGCTCTTCGGCCTGCCCTGTCTGTGAAAATGCAATGGTAGTGGAAGTGAAATGAAAATGCAATCAGCAGTTCGGCCTGCCTGGTGCTTGAAACAGCAATGACAATGGAAGTGAAATTAAAAAGCAATGAGCTGTTCGGCCGGCCCTGTGCTTGAACTGCAATGACAATGACAATGGAAGTGAAATTAAAAGGCAATGAGCTGTTCGGCCTGCCCTGTGCTTGAACTGCAATGACAATGGAGGCAAAATGAAAATGTAATGAACTGTTGTCCCTGCCCTGTGCTTGAAACTGCAATGGCAATGCAAGTGAAATGAAAATGCAATCAGCTGTTCAGCCTGCCCTGTGCTTGAACTGCAATAGCAATGGAAGTGAAGTGAAAATGCAATCAGCTGTTCGGTCTGTCCTGTGCTTCAAACTGCAATGGCAATGGAAGTGAAATGAAAATGCAATCAGCTGTTCGGCCTGCCATGTGTTTGAATATGCAATGGCAATGGAAGCAAAATGAAAATGCAATGAGCTGTTCGGCCTGCCCTGTGCTTGAAACTGCAATGGGACTGGAAGCAAAATTAAAATGCAATGAACTGTTCTGCCTGCCCTGTGCACGAAACTGCATTGGCAATGGCAATGAAATGAAAATGCAAACAGATTTTCAGCCAGCGCTGTGCTTGATACTGCAATGCCAATGCAAGTGAAATGAAAATGCAATCAGCTGTTCGGCCTGACATATGCTTGAAATTACAATGGCAATGGAAGTGAAATGAAAATGCAATCAGCTGTTCGGCCTGCCCTGTGCATTAAACTGCAATGGCAATGGAGGCAACATTAAAATGCAATGAACTGTTTTGCCTGCCATGTGCTTGAAACTGCAATAGCAATGGAAGTGAAGTGAAAATGCAATCAGCTGTTCGGTCTGTCCTGTGCTTCAAACTGAAATGGCAATGGAAGTGAAATGAAAATGCAATCAGCGGTTGGGCCTGCCATAGGCAATGGCAATGGAACCAAAATTTAAATGCAAAGAGCTGTTCGGCCTGCCCTGTGCTTGAAACTCCAATGGCAATGGAAGTGAAATTAAAATGCAATCAGCTGTTCGGACTGCCCTGTGCTTGAAACTTCAATGGCAAAGGAAATGAAATGAAAATGCAATGTGCTCTTCAGCCTGCCCTGTGCTTGAAACTACAACAACAATGTAAGTGAAAAGAAAATGCAATCAGCTGTTCGGCCTGTTCTGTCTTTGAATGACAATGGCAGTGGAAGTGAAATGAAAATGCAATCAGCAGTTTGGCCTGCCCAGTGCTTGAAACAGCAATGACAATGGAAGTTAAATTAAAAGGCAATGAGCTGTTCGGCCTGCCCTGAGCTTGAAACTGCAATGGCAATGGAGGCAAAATTAAAATACAATGAACTGTTCTGCTGACCTGCTTGAACTGCATTGGCAATGGAAGTGAAATGAAAATGCAATGAGCTGTTCAGCCTGCGCTGCGCTTGAAACCGCAATGGCATTGGAAGTGAAATGAAAATGCAATCAGCTGTTCTGCCTGCCCTGTGCTTGCAACTGCAATGGCAGTGTAATTGAAATGAAAATGCAATCAGCTGTTCGGCCTGCCTTGTGTTCGTCTCTGCAATGGCAATGGAATTGAAATGAGAATGCAATCAGCTGTTCGGCCTGCCCTGTGCTTTACAGAATATTGAAAGGCATAGATAGAGTGAATGTGGAAAGGATTGATACCTCTATCGGGTATCAACTGACGTGTCAAACAAGACTCTAAACCGAGGTTTCATTTAGTTTATTACAACAATCTTTATTAACACTCGAGTAACATAAAACATGCATGCAAACACTTGACTTCTAATAACTTCTCCTTTACTATACTATTTCAACATCACTTCTTAAACTAAATCCCAAAGTCAGATATTGCATCTATGAATTAATTGGACAGATTCACTCTGATGGTAGGGGGTTTGTCTTCAATGACCTTCGAAGTCAGGTCCCACCTTCTTGTGATGGTTGTTCCCGGGTTGTCGCTGCCCATGTTTCAGACCGCCCTTTTTTTATACTAATTTTCCTTCAATCTCCTAAAGGGAAGCCTTTGTTCTAATCCAAGGCTCTCACAATTTTAAAGTCAATCCTTTTGAGTTGTTACTCATCCACGTGCTGAATAAACAAAACACATCTTTGTTTCTTCTCAAAATTTTCATTCTCATCAAACTTTGCAAAATGGTCGTTCCCAGCCACCTTATCTTTAGAAGGCTATACTGCCTAGCAATTAAATTACGTGCAGCTCTGTTCTCACCAGATGTTCATCATGTGACCATTTACACAGTGTTTCTTTGTTCACCTGTTCCCAGGGTTTTGATCTGTCTGTCTCTAGCTAGTAGCATCCTCCCAAACCCTATCGGGATACTTAACATCTAGTCCCATGTGATAGGATGTTTTCACTGGTGAAAACCTCGTGACAGAGACCAGAGGTCATAGCCTCGGAATTAAAGGGCGCTCTTTTAGAAAGAGGACGTGGAAGAACTTTGTTAGTCAGATGATATTTAATCTGTAGATTCTTGGCCACAGAGGGCTGTGGAGGCCAAGTCAGTGGATATTTTTAAGGCGGAGATAGACACATTCTTGATTAGAATGGGTGTCAAGGGAGATGGGGAGAAGGCAGGAAAATGGGATTAGGAGGCAGAGATCAGCCATGATTGAATGACATTGGACCCAATGGGCAAATGGCCCAATTCTACTCCTATATATTGTGAACTTTACTTGTGTGGCTGTCCCTGGGGGGTAGGCCACTCCTTGGATCATCCCCCTCACCAGGTTGGTCTGTCACGAGGTTTCCTGAATACCCTCGGTTGTGTGTGCTCTCGCTGTGTGATTAAAGACTACTGTTTGAACCTGCCTGGCGTCTGGCCTTTTCCTGACCTCGTCCAGGCTGCGGTGACCCCGCAATTGGTCACTCGGCGTGATGGATAGCAATGCCGTTGCACTTAAACTCCTACTCTGTGGACCGAAGACATCTGGTTCCAGCAGGCAGAGGCACAATTTGCTGTGCGAGGGATAACAGCGGATGAAACAAAATACTTTTACGTGGTCAGCGCGCTTGACCAAGTGACTGCGAGGTGAGTTAACCCTTTCCTGAAAACCTCCCGTTCACTAAAAAATATAGGGACCTTATGGAATTCCTTATCAGGAGGATTGGACTTGGAGACTCTGAGTGGGCAGCTCGGATTCTCCGAATGGTCGGCCTGGGCGACCGCCGGCCGTCTGCCCTCCTGGAGGACATGCACACCCTAATGGGGGACCACTAACCTTGTTTCCTATTTAAGTTTGCTTACCTTCAGCAGCTCCCGCCCGTCATCCATCTGCACCTCGCCTGGGAACCCTTTACCGACATGCAGGCGCCAGCCGAGCAGGCCGACGAGCTGTGGATGTCTCGCCAGTGGGACCTGGAAGCGCTGACCGTCCTTCCAGCGGCGTTTGGAGGCTCAGAGCAGGTCGGTGCCGCTATCCATCGCGTGTCCGATGCTCCCAGTCAGCCCCCGCAGCATAATTCGGTCGACATTGGGCATTCCATGTCCTTCCAGCACGGCCAGCCTGCAGTTCCGCCCAACACCATCAGAGGTCGCTGGCGTTCAAACCATTCAAATTCGCTTGCAGTTCCACCATACGCCACTAGAGGTGGTTGGTGTTATTACTATCGTCGCTGGGGAGCTGCAGCCAGGCAATGTCGCCCACCCTGTTCATTCCTGGGAAACGAAGGGGCCGGTCATCAGCGATTGCTCCGGCGGCTGGCAATGTTCATCGCATCTTCGTCTGGGATCGCTGCACTAGGGGTCGATTCCTTGTGGACACTGGTGAGGAAGTGAGTGTTCTACCTCCCTCCATTGCTGACATCTGTGCGGGCAAACGGGGCCCCCTCCTCACCGCGGCGAACGACGTGCTATTCGCACCATTTCCCTCAACTTTGGCCGCAGCTGCTTTTCGTGGGAGTTCGTCTTTGCCGTCGTTTCCCTGCTGCTGCTCGGCGCTGACTTCCTTCGAGCCCATTCACTGCGTCACGCTGGAGCCGGTATTCCTCTGCATTGGAGATCCTGTACCTGATGGCCCCCTGTTGCCCGTGGATGCGACTTTCGCGAGCATCCTGGCGGATTTTCCGGACATCCTTGAACCCCACTTCTGCTCCTCCACCCCAAGCATGGAGTGGAGCACCATATTCCTACTACTGGCCCGCCTGTGCACGCCCGCGTGCGTCATCTCGCGCCAGTGGGACCTCGTCTAGCTCGGGAGGGGTTCCACCTGATGGAGGCGATGGGCATTGTGCGTCTGTCCAATAGCCCATGGGCGTCACTGCCCCACATGATCCCTAAAGCTGGTGCCCATGTGGGGATTACTATCACCTGAATGATGCGACCATCACCGACAAATACCCGGTACCGCACATTCACGACTTCAATGCCCATCTGGCCAGAGCGTCGGTGTTCTTCAAGGTGGACCTCGTGCAAGGGTACAACCAAATTCCGGTCCACCCCGACGATATCCCGAAGACGGCCATTATAACGCCATTTGGACTGTTTGAATTTGTACGGATGCCGTTTGGTTTGAAGAACACTGCGCAGGCCTTTCAGCGGCTTATCGACCGTGTGTGCCGCAGCCTGGACTTCATATTTGTGTACTTGGATGACATAATCGTGGCCAGTCACTCGCGGCAGGATCACTGCATTCATCTCCGTCAGCTGTGTCAGCGCCTCAGCGATTTTGGTTTGTCCATCAACTCGTCCAAGTGCCGTTTTGGCGTGACAGCTATCGACTTCCTCGGCCACTGCGTAACTCCACAGGGGGTGGTGCCTCTGCCGGCCAGTGTGGACGCTGTCCGCAGGTTCCCCCGTCCGACCACAGTTTAGGGCCTACAGGAATTCGTGGGGATGGACCCCTATTATCACCGCTTCTTGCCGCATTCATGCGTTCGCTTTCCAACTGATTGCTGGTCATTGCAGGGAGGTTGAGTAGTCCGTCAAAGCAACAGCGGCCTTCGAGAGATCTAAGGGGGCACTGGTTGGGGCCACGATGTGCATCCACCGACAAGTGGATGCCCCGACCGCCCTGCCGGTAGACGCTTCTGATGTTGCATTTGGGGCAGTGTTGGAGCAGCTCATGGATGGATACTGGCAGCCTTCATTGAATTGCCTTCTTCGGCAGGCAATTCAATGATGTTCAGTTCCGTTAAAGTGCTTTCAACCGCGAGCCCCTTGCCCTGTATCTCGCCATACGCCATTTTCACTACTTCCTGGGAGGCCTTTTAATGTATTTACGGATCACAAACCGCAGAGGCAGTTGGTGTATGTGTCCGAGTACACCACCTCCACTGTTGTTTTGTTGAGTCCAAATACAACAGGGAGGCCGACGCCTTATCATGACCTGCAGTTCACGCAGTTCTCCAAGTCGCTAAGGGCATTAATTATTCCGCCCTGGCGGCCGCTCAGCTGGTCGATGAGGAGATGGCCGCCTATTGTACGGCAGTTTCGGGCCTGCAGGACATTGATTCAGAGCAGTACAAAGGAGCAGGCCCTTCGGCCCGCAGTGTCTATGCCCAAGATAAACTAATGTCTACCTGCACACCATCCTGATCCAGGTGTTCACCAGCCCAGTTAAGGTCAGCAGCTTGCTTGACTCGCTGAAAAAACACTATCAAAACGTCGCCCAAACAATAGCAAACAAAAATGAAGATAGTAACAAAAGTAAAAGTGAGACAGAAGGGGTGAACTTCGCCCAAAATAACAAAAAATAAGACTAACCTGACCAAGTGCAGACCCGTTGGGTCCGCTCCCCATTGGGTCCCTGTCACGCGGGAGGGCCTGGTCCCCCAACCGTTCCACAATGCAATATTGCACCACTAACCCATAGCCCCCACGGGAGGCATGGCGTGGTGGGGCCAAGGCCAGCGGGTGGGGCCGAGGGGAGCGGGACCGAGGGGAGCGGGGCCGAGGCGAGTGGGTGGAGCCGAGGGGAGTGGGGCTGAGGGGAGCGGGGCCGAGGCTGTTCCTCCCCACTCCCTGCCTTGTACCCAAACACTAGGATCGTGGGACTAAAATGTAACCAGAACTTGAGGAGCAGCTCCTTCAGATATTCATACAGGGGCAGCAACCTCACACACTCCATATGCACGTGGAACATGGTCTCTACCTCGCCGATGAAATACAGGCTCTCTCTCTTTCTCTCCCCCCTCTATATATCTCCCTCTCTATCTATCTCTCTCTCCATCTCTCCTTATCTCTATCTCTCTATCTATCTATCTATCTATCTCTCTCTCACTATCTTTCTCTCTATCTCTCTCTCTCTCTCTCTCTCTCTCTCTCTATTTCTCTATATCTCATCTCTATATATTCTCTCTCTCTCTCTCTCTCTCTCTCTCTCTCTCTATATATATATATATATATATATATATATATATATAGAGAGAGAGAGAGAGAGAGAATATATAGAGAGGAGATATAGAAAAATATATATATATATATATATATATATATTACTAGAAGTCTGATCTTGACCGCTTTTGGCTTGCTGTGCTGTGATTTCCGAGAGAACGCCGCCAACTACGGCCGTCATTTTTGGCCACCTCGCCCAGAACCCCGCTCTACCTTCTTGGACGGGAGGATTTTTTCCCATCGATGAAAAATTAGAGATATATTAATGTTTTTTTTTAATTGCCATTCTCTCTGCTGCCCCTGCTAGTGGGAGGGGGGAGGACTATAAAACCAGGAGGGGTGTGCCTCACTCAGTCTCTGCAAGATGGAGGAAGCCAGAGGGTCACGTTTCTCTGAATAACACTGAACAAATGTCTACTCAACTGTGAGTGCCCTTAACGTGGTTTGAAAATGAAAATATGGTTGGTTTGAAGTAAAAAGGCACTGGCTGCAAATGGTTGTTTGGGGGGTTTGGGTTGAAGTGAAAAGGCACTACTGCAAATGGTGGCTTGGGTGCTTTGGGTTGAAGTTAAAAGGCACTACTGCAAATGGTGGATTGGGTGCTTTGGGTTGAAGTTAAAGGCATTACTGCAGATGGTGGTTTGGGTGCTTAGGATTGAAGTTAAAAGGCACGACAGAAAATGGTGGTTTAGGTGTTTTGGGTTGAAGTTGAAAGGCACTACAGCAAATGGTAGGAAACTACACTAGAATTTGGTGGACTTGCACTCTGCTCGAAGTAGTAAGAAACTGTCCTTTAATTTGGTGGCCTTACACCCTGCTTGAAATGGAATTTCAAGGAATAGTCATGAGTCAACTGCCAGCCCACCAGCTGTGAGTGAGTGAGCTGCCAGCACATCAGGCTTGTCCTGTGCTGTCCTGGTTGGGGTTCCCCCTGGTTCTCCAGCATCCAGGTGTGTCGAGATGGAGCTCCTAAAGGACTGTGTTATGAAACTGGAGCAGCAGCTCGATGACCGTCTGGTCAGGGAGAGTGAGGAGGTCATATGGGGGCGTAACAGGGAGGTAGTCACTCCCAGACCACAGGAGGCAGACAAGTGGGTCACAGTTAGGAAGGGCAAGGGACAGAGGCAGGGGCTAGAGAGTACCCCTGTGACCGTACACCTGGAAAATAGGTACTCGGGTTTGAGTACGATTGGAGGGGACAGCCTAGCTGGGGGCAGCAACAGCGGCCGGGCCTCCAGCACAGAGACCGGCCCTGATGCTCAGAAGGGTGGCAAAAAGAGGAGGGCAATTGTAATAGGGAACTCTATAGTTAGGGGGTCGGATAGGCGATTCTGTGGACGCAGTCGGGAGACCCGGATGGTAGTTTGCCTCCCTGGTGCCAGGGTCTCGCATGTGTCAGAACGTGTCCAAAAGATTCTGATAAGGGAGGGAGAGGAGCCTGATGTTGTGGTACACATAGGTACCAATGACATAGGCAGAAAAAGTGACGAGGTCCTGAAGGGAGAATTTAGGGAGTTGGGGGGAAAGTTAAGGAGAAGGACCAAAAGGGTAACGATTTCAGGATTATTGCCTGTGCCGCGTGACAGTGAGAGTAGGAATGAAATGAGGTGGAGGATAAATGCGTGGCTGAGGGACTGGTGCAATGGGCAGGGATTCAAGTTTCTTGATCACTGGGACCTCTTTTGGGGAAGGCATGATCTGTACAAAAAGGACGGGTTGCACTTGAACCCGAGGGGGACCAATATCCTGGCAGGGAGACTTGCAAAGGCTACTGGGGAGACTTTAAACTAGAAAGACTGGGGGGAGGGACTCGGGTAGAGGGGGCTAGGGGACAGGGTGTGGGGCAAGAGGCAGAGAAGGGAAGCACTCGGACCCAAAATGTAGGCGAGAAAGATGAAAAAGTTAATAGACAGAGAATAAGGGATGGTGGATTTCTAAAATGTGTATATTTTAATGCTAGGAGCATTGTAAGTAAGGTGGATGAACTTAGAGCCTGGATTGACACCTGGAAATATGATGTTGTGGCAATCAGTGAAACATGGTTGCAGGAGGGCTGTGATTGGAAACTAAATATTCCAGGATTTCGTTGCTTCAGGTGTGACAGAATTGGAGGGACCAGAGGGGGAGGTGTTGCATTGCTTGTCAGAGAAGATATCACAGCAGTGCTTTGGCAGGATAGATTAGAGGGCTCGTCTAGGGAGGCTATTTGGGTGGAACTGAGAAGTGGGAACGGTGTAGCAACACTTTTAGGGGTGTACTATAGACCGCCAAATGGGGAGCGAGAATTGGAAGAGCAAAATATGTAAGGAGATAGCAGATATTAGTAGTAAGCACAAGGTAGTGATTGTGGGAGATTTCAATTTTCCAAAAATAGACTGGGAAACACATTCTGTAAATGGGCTGGATGGTTTGGAGTTTGTAAAATGTGTGCAGGATAGTTTTTTGCAGCAATACATAGATGTATCGACCAGAGAAGGGGCAGTGCTGGACCTCCTGTTAGGAAATGAGGCAGGTCAGGTGACGGAGGTATGCGTTGGTGAGCACTTCGGGACCAGTGATCACAATACCATTAGTTTTTCAATATAATTATGGAGAGAGTCAGAACTGGACCTAGGGTGGAGATTTTTGATTGGAGAAAGGCTAACTTTGAGGGAATGCGTAAGGATTTTAAAGGATGAATTGTGACACTTTGTTTCATGGGAAGGATGTAGAAGAGAAATGGAGGACATTTAAAGGGGAAATTGTAAGAGTACAGAATCTTTATGTCCCTGTTAGGTTGAAAGGAAATAGTAAAAATTGGAAAGAGCCATGGTTTTCAAGGGAAATTGGACACTTGTTTCGAAAAAAGAGAGATATCTACAATAATTATAGGAGGCATGGAGTAAATGAGGTGCTAGAGGAGTATAAAGAATGTAAAAAGAATCTTAAGAAAGAAATTAGAAAGGCTAAAAGAAGATATGAGGTTGCTTTGGCAAGAAAGGTGAAAGTAAACCCAAAGGGTTTTCTACAGCTATATTAATAGCAAAAGGATAACGAGGGATTAAATTGGACCATTACAGAACCAGAATGGACAGCTATCTGCAGAGCCAAAAGAGATGGGGGAGATATTGAACAATTTCTTTTCTTCGGTATTCACCAAGGAGAAGGATATTGAACTCTGTGAGGTAAGGGAAAGAAGTAGAGTAGCTATGGAAACTATGAGATTCAAAGAGGAGGAAGTACTGACACTTTTGAAAAATATAAAAGTGGATAAGTCTCCAGGTCCTGACAGGATATTCCCTAGGACACTGAGGGAAGTTAGTGTAGAAATAGCAGGAGCTATGACAGAAATATTTCAAATGTCATTAGAAACGGGAATAGTGCCGGAGAATTGGCGTACTGCGCATGTTGTTCCATTGTTTAAAAAGGGTTCAAAGAATAAAACCTAGCAATTATAGACCTATTAGTTTGACGTCAGTGGTCAACATGGATTTGTGCCTGGAAGGTCATGTTTGACAAACCTTCTTGAATTTTTTGAAGCGGTAACTAGGGAAATTGATGAGGGTAAAGCAGTGGATGTTGTCTATATGGATTTCAGTAAGGCCTTTGACAAGGTTCCCCATGGAAGGTTGGTTAAGAAGGTTCAATCTTTTGGTGTTAATGGCGGAGTAGCAAGATGGATTCAACAGTGGCTGAATGGGAGATGTCAGAGAGTAATGGTGGATGGCTGTTTGTCAGGTTGGAAGCCGGTGACCAGTGGGGGTGCGTCGGGGATCTGTGTTGGGTCCACTGTTGTTTGTCATGTACATCAATGATCTGGATGATGGGGTGGAAAATTGGATAAGTAAGTATGCAGATGATACTAAGATAGGTGGTGTTGTGGATAATGAAGTAGATTTTCAAAGTCTACAGAGAGATTTGGGCCATTTGGAAAAGTGGGCTGAAAGATGGCAGATGGAGTTTAATGCTGATAAGTGTGAAGTGCTACATCTTGGCAGGACAAATCAAAATAGGACGTATATGGTAAATGGTAGGGAATTGAGGAATGCTGTGGAACAGAGGGATCTAGGAATAACTGTGCATAGTTCCCTGAAGGTGGAATCGCATGTCGATAGGGTGGTAAAGAAAGCCTTTGGTGTGCTGGCCTTTATAAATCTGGAGTATGGTGTACAATTTTGGTCGCCTAATTATAGGAAGGATGTCAACAAAATAGAGAGAGTACAGAGGAGATTTACTAGAATGTTGCCAGGGATCCAGCAACTATGTTACAGAGAAAGGTTGAACAAGTTAGGTCTTTATTCTTTGGAGCGCAGGTTAAGGGGGGACTTGATTGAGGTCTTTAAAATGATGAAAGGGATAGACAGAGTTGACGTGGATAAGTTTTTCCCATTGAGGGTAGGGAAGATTCAAACAATAGGGCATGACATGAGAATTAAGGGACAGAAGTTTAGGGGTAACGTGAGGGGGAACTTCTTTACTCAGAGGGTGGTGGCTGTGTGGAATGAGCTTCCAGCAGAAGTGGTGGAGGCAGGATCGATTTTAACATTTAAAAGTAAAGTGAATAGGTATATGGACGTGAAGGGAATGGAGGGGTATGATCTGAGTGCAGGTAGATGGGACTAGGGGAAAACAAATGGTTGGCACGGACTGGAAGGGCCGAGAGGGCCTGTTTCCGTGCTGTAATTGTTATATGGTTATATGTTATATGGTTACTAGCGTGTGATCAGTTTACCTGCTAAATCTGTACCACCCTTCCACCAGATTTCCATCATCCATCCATCGGCTGCTGCACTGAGTTCCATGACAACCAGAGTTCCTCCAGGGCTGATCCAGGACGGTGTCGGTTACACACGGATCACTGGCTGTGGAGTCTGCGGCTGAGGGACAGGATGATAGAGAGAGTACAGAGGAGATTTACTAGAATGTTGCCTGGGTTCCAGCAACTATGTTACAGAAAAAGGTTGAACAAGTTGGGTCTTTATTCTTTGGAGTGCATAAGGTTAAGGGGGGACTTGATTGAGGTATTTAAAATGATGAAAGGGAAAGACAGAGTTGAAGTGGATAAGCTTTTCCCATTGAGGGTAGGGAAGATTCAAACAAGAGGGCATGACATGAGAATTAAGGGACAGAAGTTTAGGGGTAACGCGAGGGGGAACTTCTTTACTCAGAGGGTGGTGGCTGTGTGGAATAAGCTTCCAGCAGAAGTGGTGGAGGCAGGATCAATTTTAACATTTAAAAGTAAAGTGGATAGGTATATGGACGGGAAGGGAATGGAGGGGGTATGGTCTGAGTGCAGGTAGATGGACTAGGGGAAAAACAAATGTTCGGCATGGACTGGAAGGGCCGAGAGGGCCTGTTTCCGTGCTGTAATTGTTATATGGTTATATGATGATCAGTGTTAAAGTAAAACCCAGCAAAGTTCACTCAGACTGGTTCCCCCAACCACATCCAACACCCCAGGACCTGCAGCTAACCTCTGAGTTAGAGTCAGTGATAGAGAGAACAGAAACAAATCCTACAACTATCATATCCAGGTTTAGGTTTATGTTTGGTATTGTCACGTAATATTTAATTCCAGCCTTTTGACCATCTGGACTAATAACAAACGACTACTATAGGTCCATATCCTCCTGTGCCTTACCTATTCATGTACCTGTGTAAATGCATCTTAATTACCGTGATTGGTTCTGATTCTACTACCCTCTCTGGCTGCACATTCATCGTTCTCTGTGTGGAACAACTTTCTCCTTGGATCACCAAGCATTACAAGTTATACCCACTAACCAGTAGAAAGGTCACCCAAATGAACACACAAATGATTCCTCCATCTCGCTTTCACTGCCCTTCCACATTGTATTAAAAAGGGAACCGGGGAGACCAATGGGCTCATCTTGATCATGCCAACTCCTGGTGCAGGAACCCCATCATTTCCATTCCTTCCTCATTAGTTCCCTTCAGCCCTACAACTGTGTCACACAAGCTGTTCAATTCTCTTTACCGAGCCTAGATTCATACAGTGTGGAAACAGGCTCTTCAGCCCAAACTGCCCACATCGGCTAACATGTCCCAGATACACTAGTCCCACCTGCTTGCTTTTGGCCCATATCAATGTCAATTTAATATAAATTACTTAATATAAATCTTTACATGACATAGGTAAAAAAAGAGAAGATATCCTGAAAGGAGAATTTAGCAAGTTAGGAAGAGAGTTAAGGAAAAGAACCACAAACATAACAATCTCAGGATTACTTCCTGTGCCATGCAACAGTGAGAATAGGAATGGAGCAAGGTGGAGGATAAATGCCTGGCTGAAGGACTGGTGCAGAGGGCAGGGATTCAAGTTTCTGGATTAATGGAACCTCTTTTGGGGAAGGAATGACCTGTATAAAAAGGACGGGTTGCACTTGAACCCGAGGAGGACCAGTATCCTGGCAGGGAAATTTGCAAAGTATACTGGGGGGACTTTAAACTAGAATGGTTGGGGGGAGGGACTCAAATAGAGAAAGCCAGTAGACAGGGTCTGAGGCAGGAGGCAGAGAAGGGAAGCACAGATCCAACATGTAGGGGGGAAAGAAGAAAAAAATAATAATAATCAGAATAAGAGGTGGTGGGTTTCCAGGGCAAAAATCAAGGGGCCACTTGTCAACATAATTATATAAGGAGTAAGAGTGTTGTAAAAACAAGCCTGAAGGCTTTGTGTCTCAATGCAAGGAGCATTCGTAATAAGGTGGACGAGTTGAATGTGCAGATAGCTATTAATTACTATGCTATATCACGGAGACATGCTCCAGGGGGACCAAGACTGGGGAGCTGAACATCCAGGGATATTCAATATTCAGGAGGGATAGACAGAAAGGAAAGGGAGGTGGGGTAGCGTTGCTGGTGAGAGAGGAGATTAATGCAATAGAAAGGAAGGACATTAGCTTGGAGGATGTGGAATCGATATGGGTACAGCTGCGAAACACTAAGGGGCAGAAAACGCTAGTGGGAGTTGTGTACAGGCCACCTAACAGTAGTGGAGTTGGGGATGGCATCAAACAGGAAATTAGAAATGCGTGCAACAAGGGTAAAACAGTTATAATGGGTGACGTCAATCTACATATAGATTGGGTGAATCAAATGGGCAGGGGTGCTGAGGAAGAGGATTTCTTGGAATGTATGCGGGATAATTTTCTAAACTAACATATAGAGGAACCAACGAGAGAGCAGGTTATTCTAGACTGTATATTGAGTAATGAGGAAGGGTTAGTTAGCAGTCTTGAGTGTGCCCCTTGGGCAAGAGTGACCATAATATGGTTGAGTTCTTCATTAGGATGGAGAGTGACATAATTAAGTCAGAAACAAGGGTTCTGAACTTAAGCATAGGTAACTTTGAAGGTATGAGGCGTGAATTGGCCAAGATAGACTGGCAAGTGATTCTTAAAAGGTTGACAGTGGATGTGCAATGGAAGGTATTTAAAGACTGCATGGATGAACTACAACAATTGTTCATCCCAGTTTGGCAAAAGAATAAATCAGGGAAGGTTGTGCTTCCATGGATAACAAGGGAAATCAGGGAATGTGTAAAAACAAAAGAGAAAGAGATTAGTTAACACAAATGTAGGTCTCTTGCAGTCAGAAACAGGTGAATTGATCATGGGGAACAAGGACATGGCAGACTAATTGAAGAACTACTTTGGTTCTTTCTTCACTAAGGAAGACATAAATAATGTGCCGGAAATAGCAGGGAACCGGGGTCAAATAAGGTGGAGGAACTGAGTGAAATCTAGTTTAGCCGGGAAGTGATGTTGGGTAAATTGAATGGATTAAAGGCCGATAAATCCCCAGGGCCAGATAGTCTGCATCCCAGAGTACTCAAGGAGGTAGCCACAGAAATAGTGGATGCATTAGTGATATTTTTTCAAAACTGTTTAGATTCTGGAGTAGTTCCTGAGGATTGGAGGGTAGCTAATGTAACCTCACTTTTTAATAAAGGAGGGAGAGATAAAACGGGGATTCAATATGATCATGGCTGATCCATCCAACTCAGTATCCCGTACCTGCCTTCTCTCCATACCCTCTGATCCCCTTAGCCACAAAGGGCCACATCCAACTCACTCTTAAATATAGCCAATGAACTGGCCTCAACTACCCTCTGTGGCAGAGAGTTCCAGAGACTCACCACTCTCTGTGTGAAAAAAGTCTTTCTCATCTCGGTCTTAAAGGATTTCCCCCTTATCCTTAAGCTGTGACCCCTTGTCCTGGACTTCCCCAACATCGGGAACAATCTTCCTGCATCTAGCCTGTCCAACCCCTTAAGAATTTTGTAAGATTCTATAAGATCCGCTCTCAATCTCCTAAATTCCAGAGAGTATAAACCGAGTCTATCCAGTCTTTCTTCATAAGAGAGTCCTGACATCGCAGGAATCAGTCCTGTGAACCTTCTCTGCACTCCCTCTATGGCAATAATGTCCTTCCTCAGATTTGGAGAGCAAAACTGTACGCAATACTCCAGGTGTGGTCTCACCAAGACCCTGTACAACTGAAGTAGAACCTCCCTGCTCCTGTACTCAAATCCTTTTGCTATGAAAGCTAACATACCATTCGCTTTTTTCACTGCCTGCTGCACCTGCATGCCTACTTTCAATGACTGGTGTACCATGACACCCAGGTCTCGATGCATCTCCCCTTTTCCTAATCGGCCACCATTTAAATAATAGTCTGCTTTCCTGTTTTTTTGCCACCAAAGTGGATAACCTCACATTTATCCACATTATACGCATCTGCCAAACATTTGCCCACTCACCCAGGCCTATCCAAGTCACCTTGCAGTCTCCTAGCATCCTTCCTCACAGCTAACACTGCCCCCCAGCTTAGTGTCATCCGCAAACTTGGAGATATTGCCTTCAATTCCCTCATCCAGATCATTAATATATATTGTAAATAGCTGGGTCGCCCACACTGAGCCCTGCGGTACCCCACTAGTCACTGCCTGCCATTGTGAAAAGGACCCGTTTACTCCTACTCTTTGCTTCCTGTTTGCCAGCCAGTTCTCTATCCACATCAATACTGAACCCCTAATACCGTATGCTTTAAGTTTGTATACTAATCTCTTATGTGGGACCTTGTCGAAAGCCTTCTGGAAGTCCAGATATACCACATCCACTGGTTCTCCCTTATCCACGCTACTAGTTACATCCTCGAAAAATTCCACAAGATTCGTCAGACATGATTTACCTTTCGTAAATCCATGCTGACTTTGTCCAATGATTTCACCACTTTCCAAATGTGCTACTATCCCATCTTTAATAACTGACTCTAGCAGTTTCCCCACTACCGATGTTAGACTAACCAGTTAGATATGTTAGATGTTAGATGTTAGATATGCCATATATATTCAGTATTAGTTAAAACTCGAGCACATAGAGTAGTGGATATACCGATTTACATAGAGAATGAGTTGGCATATGAGGTAGTTGAGGTAGATATTTTAGGGCATCTTTCAGAAACATAGAAACATAGAAATTAGGTGCAGGAGCAGGCCATTCGGACCTTCGAGCCTGCACCACCATTCAATATGATTATGGCTGATCATCCAACTCAGTATCTCGTACCTGCCTTCTCTCCATACCCTCTGATCCCCTTAGCCACAAGGGCCACATCTAACTCCCTCTTAAATATAGCCATTAAGCCATTGACCGTTGGACTGCTGCATGGATAGGGATGATGTATAGAGAAAGGTGGGTAGGAGTGACTCGTGTAGATGGGCACATTGGTCGGCATGTGCAAGCTGGGTAGAAAGTCCCATTACCATGTTGTTGCATTCGATGATTCAACGAAAATAGATAGAGCAACATGAAAGATGCAGAGTACAGAATATAGTTCGCAGCATTGGTGTGTATTTTCGTGCATCAGTTACTTAGACAATTTCCAATACCGTAATGCGGTAGAAGCGAATTGAACAGTACACTAATCTGCAGAGTCATCTACTGATCTTCTGCAGTTCAGAAGCCTCATAATGGAGAAAATAAGCTAATCTGGTGATGCTCGCTCTCAAGCTTCTGTTCACTTCTTGAGGACTTGGGTAGGGGAAAGCAAAACTGACCGGGTCTCAACAAGTCTTTGATTACGTTGGGGGCAATACGCATCGAACACTATACTAGCATAAGGAGGGATCGGGGAGAAGCCCGATAACGATGGAAAATAAACCATTCCGCTCTGATGCGCGCTTTCAACCTTCTGTACCTTCTGGCACATAAGAGCACAGGCAAGAAGAACTGACCCGATTTAGACATCTTTGATGATGTTGGGTAATTCTTTTTTTTCCGAAGAAGCGTGAAGTGTAAATGGAGTCATTGGTGTGACGTCTGGTCTGCATGATGGATTGGGCTACATTGATAACTTTCTCCAAATTCTCCCGGTCTTGTCAGATCTGTGGCCAAACCAAAATATAATCCAACCGGATAATATGCATTCTGTACTCCACCTCTAGAAGTTTTATAAGAATCACTGTAGACATGCCAATTTCCCCAGTCTCCTAATAATGTAGAGATGATGGTGTGCCTTTGTGGGTTACGCACCAATGTGCTATTGATGTAGATTAGGGCAAACACTCGACATTGCTTCCTGAGGTAAAAAACCATCTCCTTCCGCTTGCTGAAAGAGGGGGTCATTGTCATGACAACATGACAATAAGCTCACTATCTCCTCCTTGTACTCCGCTCCACCATTGCCCGTCATTCGACCATTGAGTAGAGCTACTACTCGTGGAAGCGAGCGGGTAAGATCATCTCGGACCCCTCTTACACTGGCCACAATGTCTTGAATCACTTCCCTCTGGAAGGAGACTCCAGACTGTCAAAGCTGTCGCAGCCAGACATAAAACAGCTTTTCCACGAGTAGTATGTCTACTCAATATCCAAAAAATCTGTAGCCTCCTTTTGTTCTGCTATTGTGTTTAATTCACATGGTTGAACTATAATGTTTTATTTATTAATATGTAATGCTTTATGTGTCATTCCGAACCGTCACTGCATGTCGTTGTCACTTGTGGGCGGAGCACCAAGGCAAATTCCTTGTATGTAAATACTTGGCAATAAACATTCATTCATTCACTCATTCACAATGATGTCTTCTGCAAATTGATAGCTAAGGCTTAATATGGCCGTACGGTCGCGAGTGTAAAAGTGGTGTAGTAGCGAACTGAGAACAGATCTTGCGATGCTCCAGTCTTCGAAGTTATTGTTGAGGAGGTGTAAACGTATCCTTATTGACTGTGGGCTGCGGGAGGCTAAAATGCGCATCCGGTGATAGAGCGGGGGAGGTGATCCCTCGCTCCTGGAGTTTGGAATATATCATCTTCCAAACAGCACAGAGTGGAGGGTCTCCTCAATTGTTGTTCCTTTGACAGCGTCTTCCACTGCAGATCAATATCGACTCCCTCTCTTCACCGAAAGTAAGTGGTTGCGTCAGAAAATACGACAAACGTTTAAAGACAATTAGACTGCCTCTGAATAGGAGCGATGTAGAGGAATGTGGCTGAAAGTTGGGTGTGAGTGACTGGTGCAGATGGGGCACATTGGACGGCATGGGCAAGATGGTTTGAAAGTCCCGTTACCATGCCGTAGGACTCAATGACTATAACAATAGATAGAGCAATGTCGAAGATACAAAGTGCACAATATAGTTCGCAGGATTGCGGTGCATCAGCTACTGAGACAATGTCCCGCAATGGGGGTCAGTTAATGAGACAATGTCTCGTAGCAAATTGAACAGCACACTAGTACAAGGAGGGACCGTTTAGAAGCCTGGTGACCGAGGTAAATGAGTTACTCCTTATGGTATATTCCAAACTCCTGGACCGAGGGATCACCTCCCTGCTCTACCACCGGATGCTCTATGTTAGCTCCCACAGCCCACAATTGGTAAGGGTAGGTGACACCCCCTCAACAATAACTTCAAACACTGGAGCACCGCAAGGATCCGTTCTCAGCCCGCTACTCGCTACCCTTACACTCGCCACTGCACGGCCATATTCGGCCATACCTATGAGTTTGCAGAAGACATCATTGTGAATGGTCGAATGACGGGCAATGGCGGCAATGAGTACAAGAAGGAGATATTGAGCTTATTGACACATTGTCATGACAATGACCCTCTTTCACACTCTGTACGTTGTGCGGGACTTCAGTCGGGATAGGAGAACTGACCGGTCTGGACAGGGCTGATTACGTTCGGTGTTTCATTTTCACAGTCACTTGATTCGAGTGATAAATCTGGACTTCTGATTCTCTACCTCTTTAAAAATATATCACCTTCTTTAAAAGAGATAGGACCGAGGCTTAATACTCTGTGGACCAAGTGCTAGTAAATGTGATTCTGTAATTTGACAGCATTTACACAGAGAGTTGCTGGGCCTGTTTCTTTGTTGTATGGCGATGACTCTTGGTCCAGCCTCTGCACGTTTCCCCACATGGCCTATCACTGTCAGTAGCTATAGCAGGACTGCGCTACTCTTTCCTTGTGTGTCCTCGCTGTGTCCTTCCCTTGTTTTCAGGAGGGAGAGGTGCGGACTTTATTCCTTGGAGTGAAGGAAGCTGCGTGTGGGATTATCAAGGTGTTTACAACCATGAGAGAAATGAATACAGTCTTTTACCCATGATGGTGAATCAAAAAATCAGATCTCATATGTTTAAGGTGAGAGGGGCAAGGATTTTTTCGGAACCTGAAGAGATGACTTAACGCAAAGAGAGTGTGCTGGGAACATGGTACGAACTTTGATAAGATCATGCGCTTGTGGCATTTTCATATTTTTCCTTCCTGGACGGATACCATCTGAGTCCTCTGACTATATTATGTTCTACTCCAGCATTGCAGAGGCCCGGTAATTAAAATCGGTTCCGCGATACAAGTATCAGTTGTTTGATTGTGATTTTATTTCCTGAGCCCACTCCTCACCTTGACTTCGCATTTTTTTCCAACAGTTCATTTGTGGTTGACCCCATTCAACACCTTCTATTTTATTAGCAATACTTCGGTGTTACATTGACAACTTTAGTCGCCATCGTAGTACGAATATTTCTCTCTGATCATAGTTGTTACTTATGTCAGATCATTAGTTTAGGTGAGGTTAGATTAAGCTTAAATAGTCGTACATGTTCCAAGGTACACTGAAAAGCGTGTCCATTCGGTTAAGACTTGCCATACATAGATACAATCAGTCCTGCAGATGGAGCGAAAAATTACGATACTGAATTCAGAATATAGTTTGATGACATTGAATATCATGCTGAATATTGTTGGTTATTTCCACCAAACCCTGATTTGTTTCGTTATAAGAATCAACAACTTTTTCTCAAGCCACATTGCATAATTTCATTATCCGTTGAACTGGATAAGAGCTCAAGGAGAAATTCGAGTTCTGTGAAAACACAAAGCAAATAATTTGGGCAAAGTACATATCTGGAACCTAGATACAAATAGATATATAGACAATAGGTGCAGGAGTAGGACCTTCGAGCCATCACCGCCATTCAATGTGATCATGGCTGATCCATCCCCAATCAGTACCGTTCCCGACTTCTCCCCATATCAATTGACTCATGGCAATTTTAAGAGCCCCTTGGATCTAGCCCTCTATATCTCTTGAATTCTGTGAGTCACTGCATTCTGAGTCAGATCACAGAACCTGCACCTGTACCCCGAGGCAGATTCTAAATGGCCTACTTGTTCTTAAACTGTGGCCCCTTGGTTTCTGGACTCCCCCTAACATTGGGGACGTGTTTCCTGTATCTAGCGTGTCCAATCACTTACTAATGTTATACAGTGGCTTGCAAAAGTATTCATACCCCTTGAACTTTTCCACATTTTGTCACGTTACAACCACAAAACATAAATGTATTTTATTAGGATTTTATGTGATAGACCAACACAAAGTGACACATAATTGTGAAGTGGAAGGAAAATGGATACATGGTTTTCAAATCTGTTTACAAATAAAAAAATTCCTGTTTACAAATAAAAAACTAAAAAGTGTGTCGTGCAAAAGTATTCAGCCCCCTTTACTCTGATACCCTAAATAAAATCCAGTACAACAATTGCCTTCAGAAGTCACCTAATTAGTAAATAGAATCCACTTGTGTGTAATCAAATCTCAGTATAAATACAGCTGTTCTGTGAAGGCCTTAGAGGTTTGTTAAAGAATCATTAGTGAACAAACAGCATCATGAAGCCAAGGAACAACACCAGACAGGTCAGTGATAAAGTTGTTGGAGAAGTTTAAAGCAGGGTTAGGTTATAAAAAAATATCCCAAGCTTTGAATATCTCACAGAGCACTGTTCAATCCATCATCCGAAAAATGGAAAGAGTATGGCACAACTGCAAACCTACCAAGGCATGGCCATCCGCCTAAACTGACAGGCCGGGCAAGGAGAGCATTGATCAGAGAAGCAGCCAATAGGCCCACATGGTAACTCTAGAGGAGCAGCAGAGATCCTGTCCACAGGACAACTATTAGTTGTGCACTCCACAAATCGGGGCCTTTATGGAAGAGTGGCAAGAAGAAAGCCATTGTTGAAACAAAGCCATAAGAAGTCCCGTTTGCAGTTTGCCACAAGCCATTGTGGGGGACACAGCAAACATGTGGAGGATGGTGCTCTGGCTGATGAGACCAAAATTGAAGTTTTTGGCATAAATGCAAAATGCTTATGTGTGGTGGAAAACTAACACTGCACACCCTGACACACCATCCCCACTGTGAAACATGGTGGTGGCAGCATCATGCTGTGGGGATGTTTTTCTTCAGCAGGGACAGGGAAGCTGGTCAGAGTTGATGGGAAGATTGGATGGAGCCAAATACAGGGCAATCTTGGAAGGAAACCTGTTTAGAGTCTGCAAAAGACTTGAGACTGGGGGCGGGGTTCACCTTCCAGCAGGACAACGACCCTAAACATACAGCCAGAGCTACAATGGAATGGTTTAGATCAAAGCATATTCATGTGTTAGAATGGCCCAGTCAAAGTCCAGACCTAAAATCCAATTGAGAATCTCTGGCAAGACTTGAAAATTGCTGTTCCCAGACGCTCTCCATCCAATCTGACTGAACTTGAGCTATTTTGCAAAGGAAGAATGGGCAAACATTTCAGTCTCTAGATGTGCAAAGCTGGTAGAGACATATCCCAAAAGACTTGCAGCTGTAATTGCAGTGAAAGGTGGTTCTACAAAGTATTGACTCGGGGTGGCTGAATACTTTTTGCACGCCACACTTTTCAGTTTTTTATTTGTAATAAAATTTGGAAACCATGTATCATTTTCCTTCCACTTCACAATTATGCACCACTTTGTGTTGGTCTATCACATATAAATCCCAATAAAATACATTTACGTTTGTGGTTGTAACGCATAACAAAATGTGGAAAAAGTTCAAGGGGTATGAATACTTTTGCATGCCACTGTATATTATCAAGAAAATCCCCTTCTCATCCTTCTAAAATGCCAGTGAATACAAGCCCAGTCGCTCCATGCTTTCATCATATGCCAGACCCGCCATCCCAAGAATTGATCTCGTGAACCCACGCTGCACTCCATCAATAGCAAGACTGTCCATCCTCAAATGAGCAGACTAAAAGTGCACACAACACTCGAGGTGCGGTTTCACGAGGTCCCTGTACAACTGCAGAAGGACCTCTTTGCTCCGATACAACGACTCTCTCTTTATGAAGGCAACATGCCATTAGCTTTTCTTGATTGCATGTTGTACCTTCATGCTTATTTCAGTGACTGATGTACAAGGATTCCCAGGTATCGTTGTACTTCCCTTTTTCCTCACCTGACACCATTCTAGTAATAAACTGCCTTGCCGATCTTGCCACCAGTTGACAACATCAAATGTATCCACATTATACTGCAACTCATGCCAATTCATCTGCCCACTCACCCCCACAATCCCCCCCACCACTCACCACACCCCATAACACCTACCATCCCTCAAATATACAACATCCAAACAACAAAACAAACAACTACACACAAAAACAACACCAAACAACAAATACAAATTAACCGTGACAATACACACCCATACCCAACCCCCCCCCCAACCCAATTAACACCATAACTCCCCACCACACCCTATATTCCCAACACCCCAATCAAATTTACCCCTACCCTTACCCCACACCACACCCTTTACACATCCCCAAAACCAATAATCCACCCCACCATTAATCATCCCATCAACATCCCCACATCTACAACTCATTAAAACATTATAATATCACACCACATCATCATCCTTCCAAACTTAAAACTCAACCTTAAACTATAAAACAATTACCCATACCCCCATACCATATCCCCCCCATAACATCATCACACCCCCCCATAATCAAACACCACCAAACACAAACACTTAACCCCCTCTCAAACCCTTCCCATTTCCACATCACCAACCCACCTCTATATTAATCACACATCAAAATCCCCTTTTATTAAGACCCACTATTCCAACCAACCCCATTCTTAATCATTCCTACTCCCCACCCCTTCACACCCCACCAAAATTCCCCCCCCATACTTACCATCCCCTTTCTCACCCATCCTTATTTCCACACCTAT